>JAPKLW010003316.1:0-21218 GCA_026898455.1 Plectranthus barbatus
TTTGCACTGAGAAGCCCAGAGCGTTGTATGGTATGACTCCCTTGTTATGATGACTAGAATAAAACTCAAAACTAATATTTGATGCACAATGAATTGTTGTTTGCAGGTAAAACAAATGTTCCAGGAAAGCTGATGGTGTGGAAGACAATACCATTTCTAGAGGATGAATATGTCTCTGGAACAGATGCAGTTCAGACAATCTGTGGCTTACAATGATCCAGTGAGCATATTGTGAGTGCCCATTTGCCACATTTGGAATGTTTTAAGAGCATTGCTATTTGCTGCAAATCAATATCCTGAGCAGTTTATGTGAAAGAAGCTGTGTATATATCTTATGCAGTGACTACTAGATAGATCATAGTTAGAACTACTGCAACAGTTTTTTGTGATTCAGAATCGAATTTGTTTCCAATATCTATTCTAGATGGTATTGTTAGTTACGAAACATAATTCAATCATCTTATTACTACTATTTATTTCTCTTTCTGGAATGCCTTGATAATCTGACAACGATGAAATTACTGAGAAACATGAGAGCCATATTTGTAAACAGAATTTCACCAGTAGTCATTACAAGAACAAGACCCACCATGAAAATGGTGAAAGCGAGTCGCATCTCTAACTACAAACCGGTATTTTACAGTTTTGCTGACTGACTTCACAAACATGTGGCAATCTTCACATATCCTCAAGTTTTTTATAACAAGAATTTCCTCATCTGAACTAGAGTTTAGCAGTGCAAAAGCAATAGCCAGTCTCTCGCTGTGCACACCCGAATTCTCTCTTTGCTGTTTGCATATCTCTTCTTCATCACCTTCTTTAGCTAAATCTTCCAATTTGTCTAACATAGCATAGATCTCTTTTGTCTGAGGGTGTCGTCTATCTCCAGCCACAAACAGATGATTCCTCCCTTTATACTCGACGTAGCTATATCCAGGATCTTTTCTCAGCCTTCTCTCTCGCATTATTACTCGAATCTTCAACACACCTTCCATGTTTCCTGCCTCACTGTAAATATTTGATAGTAGCACGTAATAACCTATATTCCTCGGCTCGAGCTCAACAACCTTGTTGAAAGCCAACTCTGCCAACTCCACATTCTTATGAATCTTGCAAGCTCCCAGAAGGGCTCCCCAGACAGGACCATCCGGCTGCACCGGCATGGACTCAATGAGGCTTACAGCTTCTGTCAGTCGACCTGCTCGGCCCAAAAGATCAACGACGCAGGAGTAGTGTTCTGAAAGAGGATTCAAACTGTAAATCTCCTGCATTGAGTAGAAATAACCCAACCCTTTATCTGTCAGCCCTGCATGACTACATGCAGTCAGAACGCACACAAAAACAGCCTTATCTGGTCCAACGCCAGCCCTAATCATCTGATCGAATAGCTCCACAGCAACCTCTCCTTGTCCATGCATCCCATAGCCACTTATGATGGTTGTCCATGACACCAAAGTTTTCTGGGGCATATCATCGAAAACAGCCCGAGCTCTCACCAGGTTACCGCACCTAGCGTACATGCTGATCAATGAGTTCCTGAGAAATGGATTGAATCCAAATCCACGACCATCTATCATCTCCTCTACCTCACGGCCAATTCTTTGAGCCCCCAAGTTGGCACAAGACGACAGCACTCCAACAAACGTCACCTCATCAGGGCAAACTCCTAAGCGCTGCATATCACCGAAAAGATCCAAAACCTCGGCACAAAGGCCATTCTGCGAGTATCCAGATATCATGGCATTCCAAGTGATCAAAGTCCTTTGAGGTATCTCATCAAACACCCTCCTAGCAGAATCAATCAGCCCACAGCGCGCATACATAGACAAGAAACAGTTTGCAACATTCACATCAGTGATAAAACCATGTTTCATAGCCAAGCAATGCAATGAGCATCCCAAACTCAAGTGCAGTGGTGTCGTACAACCGGGAACCAACCCCAAGATTGTGACCGTGTGTAACGGCACATCCTTAGTCCTCATCTCACCGAACAAAAGCAAACCCTTTGAAAGTCTTTTGGGAACCAAACCAGAAATCAAAGCATTGTAGCAAACCGTCAGTCTAGCCGATTCAGGAATTTCCTCGAACACCCTGTACGCATCGTCGAGCGAACAGCACTTACAGTACATAGAAATTAAAGCCGTCTGGACGAAGGGTTCGATCAGGCAACCCGATTTGATGACGTGGCAGTGGAGCTGCTGGCCGGAGATATGGAGGGACAGAGCGGCTGACGACTTGAGAATGAAGGGGAAGGTGAAGGCGTTTGGGGTGGCGCCGGAGCGTAGCATTCGGCGGTAGAGGAGCAGGGCTTGATTGTATTGGCCTTTCTTTGAGAGTTCCCTGAGCTGCGTGTTCCATTTGGCGTCGCCGGTTGCATTGGGCTGCGGTAGCCGCGCTGTCTTGAAGCATGGCGGCAACCTCTGTCTACTCATCCCAACAAATTTTTAAACGGGACATTTCGACAATTTAAAAGACTTGATCGTGATAAGCTACAAACCAACCTTTTTATAATCATCTATTATACAAATAAATATAAAATATATTTTAAATTTTACTATTTAGATTTTTAATAATAGTCGTTGCACTTGCACCTTTCTTCTAAAATACAAGTCAAAGTTTCAACTATAATAAAAATGTTGTCAAGTTTTTTTCATACTGAATACGAAAAGTCTGTCAAAACAATTCGTATTAATATGATAGTGAATTTCTCAACCATTAGTGTCAAACCATGTTCGATAATTTGGGCACCGTACATCAAAGAACTTGTCCCTACACCCCTACAACAAAATGATGTAGTTAAAAGGAAATACCAACATCTCATACAAGTTACAATAGCTCTCCTTGCTCAATCTAATTAGTCTAAGAAATTCTGGGTAGAATATGTCCAACAGTCACTTACCTTATAAACTGGGTTCCCTCTCTCATCTTATATTGGAAAATCCCTTAGTTTGTCCTACATAATTAGAATCTATTACTACATGCTTAAGGTTTTTAGTTGCTTAGCTTTTGCCTTGAACAAACCTGCCTTACCATAAATAACTTTACATTAAATCTATGTCTCGAATTTTTGTGGGATACCCTACTGCTCAAAAGGGCTATAAAATCTTCATTCCTTCTCTTAACAAAGTGATCGTGTCTACATATATCATTTTCAATGAATCTATAATCCCTTCTCTACTTGATACTTGCAGTGGCGTATGTAGGCATACATTTGGGGGTACAATTATACCCTCAAATTTCTTTTTTACTATATATATATATATATATATATTTACACGTGTGTGCGTCATTTTAATGTTATTTCTATATTGTTCCCCGATTCTGAAGTATCCTCATTTTAATGTTATTTCTATATTGTACCCCGATTCTGAAATCCTGGATACGCTACCGGATACTTGGTCAAATAGCAATGTTTACAAATGTCTGTGTTGCCACTGCATTCACCTTTCTTCCATGACCTATTTTCTTGTAATATGTGCACACCTCATTAGTCTTTTCCTCTTAAAAGGTGCTCTCAATATGATCCATAATATGTTTATTTTGTTTCGTCTTGCGCATAATTGGAGAACATTTTATTAACTGTTGGTTGATGTTCAATAAGTAGTGTCTGGTTCCTTTCAATATTGGAGGCATCACTTAAACCAAGGAATAACTTCGTAGATCTCTCTTTCATACATTGACCCTCGTACAATTTAGTCATCATTCTAACTACATATTCAACTCCTTTCACAAAATCATCCAATTTCCTACACTCCAAATTGTTAACAACTCCTCTTTAACCTATCGAAGGTCTTAGCTGCCCCAGTTGGTCTGTAAATCCTTATCTACCATAATATTCAGTAACTCCTACATTTTCTTGCTTCATGTTAGCTATTTCCTCCTGAATTTGAATAATCATGGCAATATTAGAGGTGCCAAACCTTTTTTCTATTTATGTCCACAATTTCACAACATAATTTGTGTAGGCAAACTGATGGACTATCTCCTTGGCGATAAGTATTTTGATCTAAGAGACTACCATGTTGTTGACTCTTCTCCACTTTTTGTAAAATTTCTATTCAGCAGCAGGCATATGTTAAAGTAAAAGACGCGATTTGCATCCAAGGATGATCAGATCAGTGCAACATCAATTGCTCTTCATAATAGACATCCATGTTGTAGAGTTAGCAAAACTTGTAAAACATTTAGAGTTAATAAAACTTGTAAAGCATTTTGAACGAAGAAGAAGGGAGAAAATTTTCTATATATTATGTGCGTAGTTCCAAACGTACAAAAGCATAATGAAAGACTATATACAACTCATGCACTCTAACTAACTTGTTAGATTGAGAGAAAACAATTATAGAAAGAGAAAACATCTTTAGTGCTCACCTTAGATATTTTACATTAGGGTTTATATAGATACAAGATGATCTCTTCAACTGTATAACAAAAAATGGAATTCTCAAGAATCTATACTAACTTCTGTGTTTCTAGAAGCTTAACGTCTTAACTGCATTTCTTTACTACACGTTGAACTCAGCCGCACAGTTTCTCACGTGTCGCATGCATGATCTACATGCACAAACTCTAATATACCCCCTTTGAAGTTGGACTGGGTGAGGATTGAATGCCTAGCTTCGCAAATAATAGTTTGAACCGAGTACGATGTAGCGGCTTAGTGAACAGGTCTGCTAGTTGATCATTTGATGGAACAAAGCGAACTTCCACATCTTTGCTGATTATTCTTTTTCACACAAAGCGTACATATGCTTTTATGTGTTTAGTGCGAGCATGAAAAATAGAATTTGATGCTAAGGGGATAGCGCTTTGATCGTCACTCCAAAGCACAATTAGTGAAGTTTATGGTAGACCCAGCTCGACAAATACAGACTTTAGCCATAACGGTTCAACAACCGAATTAGCCAAGGCTTGATACTCTAATTCTGTGCTACTGCGAGCCACTAGTGTTTGCTTTTAAGATGACCATGCTAGCAGGTTAGCCCCTTGGCGATGCCATAACCGCATGTGGATTGACAATCATAGGATCGCTGACCTACGTAGCATCACAGAACCACGGTAAGAGAAAACTCATTCACTGGTCGAAGAAGAAGACCACGAGTATTGGTTCTTTTAAGGAACCGAAGCACCCTCTTACACGTTGCCCAATGAGAGTCGGTTGGTGTAGGGGGTCGGTAACAAAAAGCCGAATTATAAGCCCAAATATACGGCCCACCACTTGCCTTTCAAGAAAAAGGGAGCAGATCAACCCAAGAGTAGTTCGAATAGAAAGGTGGTTTGATAAGCTCATATTTGTACTCACTTATCCATGATTTTCTCCATTGTTTTAGTTTAATTAGTTTAGGTTTTTAGTTATTTCTGTGCATGAGTCTATTTTAGAGGATGTTATGCTCTTGATGGAGAGTTTTGTAGGTATTTTAGGCTAAAAAGAGGTCAAATGATGAAAAGAGTCGTGAAGAACAGAGTTGCTGCTTCGATTGACACATGAGAAGTCGACCAAGATGGAAGACGTGCAAAAAACCCGAAGCATTGCCTGTATGTTGATCGACGTGGTGTATGTCAATCGATACAGAGGTCGGATGTCGATTGAAGGAAGGCAGAAAGAAGATGGCTCGAGACATAATCATGTGTGTCGATCGACACTACCGGTGTTGATCGACACGAGCGTCGGAGGGGTGAATCAACATGAAGGCAACTCCCGAATTTCGACTTGCATGTGTGTCGATCGACGTGGTGCATGTCGATTGACATAGAGACCGGAGAAGAAAAATTATTCCCAATTTAGTTGTTTTTTTTTTAATTTTAGCTCAATACCTAGTTTAGATGTTTTGGCTCTTCTATGAATACAAAACTTAATAGGCACAAAAATCATCACTTTATCTCTGTTTTTGCACTTAGAATATTTTCACAGTGGAGTTTTTCCAAGACATTGAAGGTTCCTCTTCAATTGTTAAGTTATTTTACAATATGTTTACTTTTATTCAAGTCATGTTTAGTGGCTAGAAACCCTAGCAGGTTTTAGGGTTTTTGATATTCTTTTCTGATGCATGTTTAAATGAAATCAACTCAATAGCATGGTCTAATTCCTTGTGCTTAATTAATCGAATCTAGATTTAAAGAAGGATCAAGAGATGAATTTGAATCTAGGTTTGTAGTTATCGATTGAAAGACCGAGAGGTGAAAATTGGTAATAGGAAAAAGGAATTAAATAGAATTATTTTCTGTCTAAAAAAGAAGAATTAATTTGTAGGATTAAATTAGATAATTATCGAGATTAGTTAAATTTGTGTTCTTGAGACCGAGAAGAGATAGTCACAGTTTAGCAATCTAGAGTTTAATTGCCTAACCAAGGAATTTAATCCATTTGAATATGAATTTATCCTCATTGCTGAGTTGATGAATTTGCATGTTAAGGTTTAGATTATCTGCCCTAGGATCTGTATCTTTACAAAATTGTTTTCAAAACCTTTAAATTCTCGCATTGTCATCTTTAATTTCCAAAACAAACCCAAATTTCTATTTCCTCAAACAACTATTTAAAACTATAGCTAGTACATGGGATAGTTTCATTACACAATCTCTGTGGGTTCGACCACCTTAGGGTGAAAATCATATAAGTATATTTGCCGCTGTATTTTACAGTTATCACGGTTTGACCGAGTGAGTCCGAATGAAGTAGTTTGACCGGTGGCAATTCGTTTAAAGGCAGTTCGGTTCAGCTCAGAAGCAATCCGATGAATAAAGCTACGATAATGGATAAATCAAGATAGCCGCCCAGCGGTCGGGAAGGACCAATAAATAATGAGTTATGATTGCGAAACATCGGGAGAATGGACAGAAATGCACGTGGAAAACCAGGAATACATTTATTGCTACCTGGCGGAAAAATAAGAAACGCTCGAAGTTCAAATAAGCTTATAAATACCTCTTGTAAAGTAATTTTTTGATCATCTAAGCTTATGTATACAAAATATAAGTTGTTAAATTTCCAAAGCTATTTTCATTGTAATTATCATTGAGGAAGGTGATCGTCGGACTGGTTTACCGGTCGACATTGGCTAGTTAGGTCTTAGATTGTAATTCGGTTTGATTTAAGCTCTAATTCACTTATTTCTTTTAGTTCTTTTATGCAATTCTTTCCATTATTTCCATATAAGTTACTGGGGCTCCACTATCCGATAGAAAACACCCTCAACAATTTGGCGCCCACCGTGGGGCCTCGGGAACGAAGTTGTGCTAACCATCATTGCAGGAAATGCCTGACAACAGAAACAACGCCAATGTATTGAAGTCGACACCGCTGATGGGGGCGGGCAGTGGAGCCAACCATGGTGCAGGGCAAGGAACTCCCCTGGAACCGGGCGAGGACGTCCTCCAGCAGCAGGGCGTGGGACCCCTCAACCGTCGGGCCGTCAGGAGACAATGGATGATCTTCGGAGGGCTTTTAACCTCACTCCACTTAGCGCGTCAGCGTTTCCCCCACCTCCACCTTCCGTTATGCAGGAGCCGTACATAGCCCAACTGGTCAGCCAGGTCCAGACAGTAAGGGGCATAATGGAGAAAATGGGAGCACAAATGAAAGAAATGATGCGGAGGCACGAGCTCCTTGATCAAGAGAACCGACAGCTGCAACACTAAGTCAACACCCAACTAATCATCGAAGAACAAGGTAGCACCAGCAGGGAGCGTCAAACTATGGCCAAGGATTTGCAAGTAGAATTCAACGAGACAGACAGAGCTTGATTTAGCCGTACGACCCCCCAAACTCCAAATGAGAACCTGCAAACATGAACGGATCAGACGACGGAGCCTAACCTGGCAAACAACCCCACTTTGGCGCAGATAGAGCGGCGATTTGAGCAGCGACTGAGCTACTTTGAGTCTCTCATCGCCAGAATTCCCGGCCTCCCACCACCAAAAAGGACGATCCCGAGAGAAAGCTTCGCAGAATCCCCATTTTCACCAGAGATTGCGGAGGCCAAACTACTGTCGTGGTTCACTCCACCAAGTTTCATGCTCTACAATGGGACCTGCCATCCAAAGAACAACGTGGCAGTGTACAAGCAGAAGATGTTCGCCTTTGCGATCCCGAGTGCGCAGCGAGGGGCTTGCACATGCAAAAACTTCGGGTCAAGCCTCACCGAACCTGCACTACAGTGGTTCATCAACCTGCCGACGAACTCCATTTTAATGTTTGCTGAATTGCATCAATTGTTAATCCGCCAGTATTCGAGCAGCCGAAGGCTCGATAAGTATCTCGATGACCTATGCACGGTGATTCAGAAGCCGGGCAAGCCCCTAAGGTCGTACTTGTTGAGGTTCAACAAAGACTTAGTGGTTGTATCGAACTGTCCAAACAGCACCGCAGTACGAGCCTTCACAAAGGGTTTGGACGTGGACTCAGACCTCTATCGCGAACTGTCCATTTACCCTTGACAAATCATGGATGACGGTTCAACAGAGCGTGGACACTGATTAAGTGGGAAGAGGATGAGTCCTATAGAAAAGCACACTGAAGTGGCAGGAGGTCGACAACCAGAGAGGATCAACGGCGCGAACCTCGCGATAGACGTCCCTCAAGACTACACTCATACAGTAGGCTGCCACAAATCAACAACCTGAGTTCGTATGTGCCTGAGTACACCCATACGATCGAGCCAGGAGATTTGGTTCACAATGTGCTTCGCCAGATGCCGAAAAAGTCAAGTGGCCACAAAAGATGAAAACTGATCCCTCCATGCGCGATACCAAGAAATTCTGTGATTTTCACAATGATCATGGGCACACCACCGTGGACTGCCGAGCATTACGATTAGAGGTAATCGAACTCCTCAAGAAGGGACCGCTAGCTGAATTTCTGACAGATAAGGGGAAACGAACATGGAGTCGGGATAAACAGCCCGAACAACCACGAAGAAGCACATGATCGGCCACCAAGTTGCCCGTAACAGTTCGCATCATAAACTGTATCACCGGCGGCTAAAAAATCGATGGTGTGACTAGATCGCCGCCAAGAAATACAGAAGGCTGACTCTCGAGGAACCCATGATGCCTCGAAGTAACCTGGCGCATGCACCGATTGAGTTCACAAACGAAGAAATGTTGGGGCTTGACCATCCACATGACGACGCCCTGGTGATCTCCCTACTGCTCTCTGATTGCCTCGTCAAGAGGATTCTAGTTGATAATGGGACTTCAGCTAATATCCTGTTCTTGCATGCTTTAAAAGAAATGAAGATCTCCGAGGAGAAGATAGTGTGGAGCCAGACTCCACTAATTGGCTTCAACGGTGGAGTTCACATGACACTTAGGATGGTGATCCTGCCGACCTATTGCGGAGGAGTTCATCACAACGTCTCATTCATGGTGATCGAATCACCGAGTGCCTACAATGCTTTGCTAGAGCGACCCTGGCTCCATCAGCTCAAGGTTGTGCCATCTACTTACCACCAAGTTGTGAAGTTTCCAACTCCGAAGGGAATCCATACGATCAAAGGAGAGCAAAATGCTGCCAAGGAATATTATTATGCGAGATTCAATGCCGTTTGTTTGCAACAACATTTCCCGAACAACCCGCCGTTACCACCGCCAGGGGAGTTCGATGAAACAGAGGAGGTAGAGCTCGATCTCGCAAATCCAAGTAAGAAAACCTACATTGGAAGTGGGTTGAACCCAGTGGTCCGCACAAAACTTGTAGAATTCTTAACTAGAGAACGAGCGGTGTTCGCATGATCACATATGGATATGGTTGGAATAGATCTAGAAATAATGACACACCAATTGCAGGACGACCCAAGCAAAAAGCCTGTGCCGCAGCATAGAAGGAAGTTCGTGGCTGAAAAGAACGAAGCCATCAATGAGGAAATCCAGAAGTTGTTTGACATCGATTTGGTGATAGAAGTCAAGTACCCAACTAGGATCGCCAACATCGTGGTAGTAAAAAAGAATAACGGGAAGAACCGGGTATGCGTGGACTACACCGATCTGAACAAAGCATGTCCAAAAGATCCATATCCGCCTCCACACATCGACAGTATAGTCAACACAACAGCCGGACATGAGCTAACCAGCTTCATGGACACATTTTTTGGGGTACAATCAGATCATGATGCACCCAAACGATCAAGAGAAGACCGTGTTTATGACAAATAAAGGGATCTATTGTTACAAAGTGATGCCCTTCGGGTTAAAGAATACGAGATCAACCTACCAGCGACTTGTGAACAAAATATTTAAGCCACTCATGAAGACCATGGAGGTCTACATCGACGACATGCTGGTCAAGTCAACCAAGACCGTGGACCACGTGCAAAATTTGAAGCAGGCCTTCGACATCCTGAACCAGTACAATATGAAACTCAACTCGGCGAAGTGCTTGTGTGACGTGGCATTTGGAAAATTCATTGGCTATGTTGTTACCAATCAGGGAATAGAGGTGGACCCAATGCAAATAAAAGCAGTCAAGGAGATAGCTCATCCCCAGAGTCCGAAAGAAGTTCAAACACTCACTAGAAGACTCGCAGCATTAAGCAGGTTCATATCGAGGTACTCTGATAAGGCCCACGAGTTTTTTCAAGTGTTGCGAAAGGGAAAATAGTTCGAATGGACCGACGAGTGTGCGAAGGCTCTGGAACAGCTAAAATAATATCTAGCTAGCCATCCAGTGCTATCCAAATCCGAGCAAGGAGAGACCTTGTTATTATACTTATTTGTATTGGATCATGCTCTAGAGGCAGTCTTGGTCCGGGAATGCGCAGGAAAATAGTATCCAGTTCATTACGCGAGCAAACATCTACTTGACGCAGAAACCAGATGTACAACACTGGAGAAGATCACATTGGCATTGATAGTTGCCTCCCGAAGGCTAAGACCCTATTTCGAGGCGCACCCCATCAAAGTGGTAACTTCTTATCTACTTCGAACCGTGTTTTCTAAACCCCGTCTGTCAGGAAGATTGTTGAAGTGGGCGGTGGAGATTTGAGGCTATGGGCTTGACTTCGAACCAAGAACAACAATAAAATCCCAAGCGCTCGCAGATTTTATAGTAGAATTCTCGACCAACCTCCAACATGAAACAAAAAAGGAAATAGCCAATCTGGAAGCAGGGGAGTCGACCAAGTAATCATGGGTATTGCAAGCTGATGGATCAAGAAACCTGCATGGAAACGACGCAGGCATAAAGTTAAGGAGTCCTTGGGGGAGCAGTTCGAACGCGCTATCCGCCTTAACTTTGAGGCAACAAACAATGAGGCGGAGTACAAAGCTTTAATAAGAGGGATACAGCTCGAAAGAGAGCTCGACGTTCACCGCTTGCAAGTTCAGGGCGACTTGCAGTTAGTAGTACTACAGGTAGACAACCAGTATCAGGTAAAAGAACCGAGGTTAATAAAATAACATGAGATGGCTCGAGCAATCAACGACGAATTTGAGGACTTCAATATTAAACATATAGCTAGGGAGGAGAACACTGAAGCAGACGCACTTGCTAATTTGGCATCCTCAAATCAAGAGAAGCAAATCAGGCCAATTCCCATAATATGGGCCGAAGAGCCCGTCATAATGAAAGAAGCAATGGAGGTACACAAGATAGAACAAGGAACCTCGTGGATCGAACCAATATACCAATATATCAATGAAGGAATTACTCTGGATACCAAGGTGGAGGCAGTTCGACTAACAAAGACGGCCGCAAAGTACAACATCTACAACGACCAGCTGTACCGATAGTCGATAGAAGGGCCCCTTCTCAAGTGCATATCACCGAGTGTTGTGCAAGCTGTCTTGATGGAAATTCATGATGGAGATTGTGAAAGTCATCAAGGTGCTCGACCACTAGTGCATAATGTCATATCAACCGGGTTCTATTGGCCAACCTTAAGAAAAGACACGAAGGAGTACATGAGGAACTGCGAGGCGTGTCAGAGATTTGAGATCACCTTGGAAAATCACGCGGAACCCCTCCACGCCATGATCCCCGCGTGGTCGTTCATGATTTGGTGGATGGATATAGTGGGAAAGCTCCCAACAGGCACCAGACAAAAGGAGTATTTACTCGTAGTGATCGATTACATCACCAAGTGGGTCGAAGCTAAAGCATTTTGCAATGCCCCGCAACCGGAAGTTATCAAGTTCTTGTGGACACAGATTTTGTGCAGATTCGGGGTGCCAAGGGGAATCAGGACAGACAATGGCACACTTTTCACAGGTTGGAGAGTACAAGAATTTTGTGACCAGTACGACATCAAGCTAATATTTTCAACACCGAGATACTCGGAGGCAAACGGTCAGGCTGAATTAACCAACAAGACTATCATGGCTTATATGAAAAAGCGACTGGGGGCTCATAAGTCGAAGTGGGTCGACAAACTTCCAGAAGTTTTGTGGGCGTATCGAACTACTCTACGAACTGCAACTGGGAGTATGCCATTTACACTCGCATATGGCGAGGAGGCTGTAATACCGATCGAAGTGAAAGCAGGAAGTCTGAGGGTTGAGTTATGCGAAGAAGTGGACAATTGCGAGAGGATCTTAAAGAACCTGGAGCTAATTGATGAACAAAGAGATCGAGCTTTATTGAATATGGCTCAAAGGAGGATGCAGGTCGAAAAGTTCTACAACAAGAAGCTGCGCCTCCGGACTTTTAAGGAAGGAGATTGGGTGCTACGAAAGGTCTTCCAGAATACCATAGACAAGAGTGTGGGGAAGCTCGCACCAATTTAGGAAGGTCCTTACAAGGTTACCAGAGCAGTGGGAAGGGAGCTTATCATCTAGAAGACCATGATGGGAGAGAGATCACAAACAGCTGGAATGCCAAACATTTGAAGAAGTACTACTTTTAATAAGGAGATCGAATTCATCGATCTCAAAGATACGCCTCTCTCACCTAACTTTCAATTTACTTATTAAATTTGTATCGAACCAAAACTGATATGGGCGTCGGAGAGGCAATGCTCGGCATCGCCCAAATCCCTCCTAATTGTCTTGCAGATTTGGGAATCAAGTGGCGTAATCTGAAGGGTCAAATACGGCTCGAATAGGACGCTCCAGATAATGAATCTCTTTCTTTTATTCATTTTTATTTTGTTTAAATTGATCTTCATAAACATTTACTGACTTAAGCATCCTCGACATTGCCCACTCTGACCCTGTTTTGTTTAACAGACTATGATCTAAAGACAAGAGAATGTCCGGAGAAAGGTGAATGCATTCAAAAGAAAAGAAAAATAACTGCAGAGTTTAATGAAAAACACGGATTCATTCGGATTACAACAAGCACAAAAAGAACTGCAAAAATAACCAAGATGAGGACTCCGAGAATCAAGAAGCAGTATGCTTGTCATGGTTCAATCCAAAGTCGACTCGACATTAAGCATCAGACTGGATGAGGAGTCAACTTGAGGACCGCCGCTTTGAGTGTTTCGCTCCGACTGCTGTTGATATTGATTCCCGAATGGACGCTCCTGAGGACCGAAGAAGACCAGGGGCTGCTGCTCGGGCTACTCCTGACGAGGCTCCTTGGCCAGAAAGTCCAAGAACTAAGATCGAGGTCCGGGAATTGCTCAGCAATTCTAGCCCGAACCTCGCTCTTGACTTGTTCAGCGAGTGTCTGTAGAACCTACAAATAATATGAATGAGAAAGAGAATGAAAGATATAAGAAAAGAAATTACAACAAAGACAAAAGATTACCTTGTACGTTTTAACAAAGTAAGAGGAGAGGATCATGGATTTAAAGTCGAGCCCCTCCCCAACTTCAGGCACTTGATCTGATCCTGTAACCTTTTAGCTCAGCCATGTAGGACTCCTTTTGAGTTCGCTTGCGAGCGTCCAGGGATTTGATCTGATCCCCCTCCTCTGGAGGTCTGTGGTAAGGAGGGCGATGTTAGTGGTCGTCTCGGCGAACTTTCTCTTGAAATCATCTGCCTCGTCTTTAAAGGCCCTGGCCTCCGCCAGGGCAGTGTCCGCCTTAATAGCCAGGGAAGCCGCGTTCCCTTCAGTCTCGTCGAGCTTCGCCTCGAGCTCCTCATTCCTCTTCTTCCCAACCTCCACCTCCTTTCGGAGATGGAGAATCTCCTTGGAGCACTTATCTCCGAAGACACTGAGCTCACGGTGGATCAAATCGAACTCCACCGCATTCTACATAATACAGAGTGAACCGTTGGAGGAGTACCAAAAAAAAAAGAAAGAATCAAAGCAGCGAAACACATACCTCCAGTTGCCGGTGCTCGTAACGAACCAACCAGTTGAAGACCGAGCCCAACGCTAGATCCAACATCGGGGGGTTCAGCAGCAGTTTCCGAGGGTGAACCAGAAAAGAGCCCACTCTCGTGTTCGGTGGGGTGATCGACTGCACCAGGGACCTCTCCTGGTACCCTGTGCGATCCTTAGGAGGATCCTGTTCGCGGGAACACTGGCGGCGGCGGTGCTTGGTGCTCCCAACATCCTTCTCTTTCTCCCGCTTGGACCCCTTATGCGATGTGGTTTCCGAGCGAGTGGTTGGGCGAGAGGATTCCCCACGTTTCTGTTTCGGCGGGGTTGTAAATGGTAGAGGAGGCTGAGGGGGCGGATGCATAGTTGGCCCAGTTTGGGGCCTCTTCGGAGGATTCTCCTCCTAACGATTGGTCTTAGCTTCACATCGGGCTCTCATATTCTCTTGGAGAGCCCGAGCGACCTGCTCTCGTAGCACCCTGCTATGAGTCATGCTTTTCTGTAGTTTGACGAGCTGACCGTGCTGATCGAGGAGGGTGTCGGCAGTGACAACTCGGCCGAATTGTAGTGCCGGCCACTCACGATCAGCAATGCTGACGTCATATGTGTGGTCGACTCTGGCTTGCTCGGAATCAGTCACCGTTCGCGCACATCCTACGATGTGAAAGAAAGATAATTAACAATCGAGCAACAAAAATTAAAGTAGATGAAGAAACAGTGACCCACGGATCGACATCCCACCGTGTCTAAGGAATTCTGGGTGTACTGGATTGAACTTGAGGTAGAAAAAGGAAGTCCACCAATCCTGGGAGTTTGACGGGGGCTTCTTCTCAAAATATGACCTTCCCGAAGCCCATCGGGTGAAGTAATAATAGTGATTGTCTCTGCACTAATTCATCCGATACATGTAATGCCATTCTCAGACAGTTAGGAGGTCGAGCCCTAGATCCATCCAATCTAAGAGCACCCCGACAAGGTGACACCAGCTATTCGGGGCGAGCTAGAACGGAGAGATGTTATAGGAAGCAAACATTTCGCAGAAGAAGGGATGAACAGGTAGTCTGACCCCATTCTCCATTGCCACTGTGTAGAACATCACGAACCCTACCGACAGGTCGAAGCATCTTCGGTGGGGCTTGGGGATGATGTAGACAATGTTGTGACACGACATAGAGTCCGCCAGAGCTGTCATTTTAACCTTGGTGACCTCGAAAACTGCCCCCAGGACCTGATGGGATTCCCATCCAAAGGGGAGGACCCAATCGCCAGCCACCTCGGGCTCCGGGACAGCCTCAACAATCTCGCGACTGGTGCCACTAGTCTCGCCTCCCCCATAGCTCGATCCAACCTCTGAAGAGTCTCAGAGAGAACCTTATCGCCTCCGAATTCGGATGATGAAGAGGGCTCTTCGGAAGATTCTTCGATATTCTTCCTTTTTCTGGTGGACCTAGGCCTCTCCGGCCCTTGGAGAAGTAGGCTCCAATCCGGCCCAGTAAAGACAACTGCGCTAGGATCCCTCTCAGAGGGAAGGGGTAAATGGTAGCGTTGGGTTGAAATCCCTAGAACCAGGACTCTTGAGATTTTGAGAATCATAACTTGAAGACATTCTTAAAAAGAGACAAAAACCTAAAGAAGAAGAAAAGAAGAAGAAGAGCAATCAGTCAACCAACGTTTGAACGGAACCCTAGTTCTACCCTTTCTCGAACCCTGGAGACAAAAACCAAGGAGGGCAAGCAAGGAAATGAGGAGAGGAATTACCTTTCTTCTATTTTTGAAGATGGGAAGTCTGGAATGATCGCCGAAGAAGCACAAGAAATCAGTCGCCGGAAATCGTAAGGAGATGGAAGAGAAAGGAAAGAGAGAGAATAAGCCTTGAAAAATGTGGCAGTCAAATTCCAAAAATGACGATTAAAAAGACTCGCGCCCGTTCAATTGTCCACAATTCCCCTTACTTTACGCGATAATTACGCAACTGCCATTACTCTAGACAGCAAAATTAAAAAACAGTTCGAAAAGTCGAACTCCGGCAAAAGGAGTTCGTCTGTTCAAGCTTCTGCAAATCCTGTCAAGAGGAAAAAACCTCACCTCAATCTACACTTTCGGACATTGAAGAGGTCACAAACCTCATAGAAGACCCCAAAAAGAGCTAAAACAACTCGCAGGGGCTAACCAGATGGCTAATCAAAATAAAATCAGAGAGAACCCGAACTGTACCTTCATAAATGCTGCGGTTTCTGGCCACAGCTGTGGCACTCGCTGCGACTTTATGGAGTTGCACGAGTAAGAAGGGTCGCCCACAGAGAAATTGATCCTTCGAGCCAAGTAGATGCTCTTAAAGCACTTCCAATTGTACCGAACTCTCACTTTTGAAGGGTTCAAAGAGCCGACATCTGGAAATACTTATAGTTCACCTATTAAGTTGACACTTAAAAGTTCAATTATTCGACCTACCAGGCTCTCCAGGGAATATCCCGCTAAGTCGAAGGCGCTATTGTTGGGGGTCGGTAACAAAAAGCCCAATTACAGGCCCAAATATACGACCCGCCACTTGCCTTTCAAGAAAAGGGGAGCAGATCAACCCAAGAGTAGTTCGAATAGAAAGGAGTTTCGACCGAGTGTGTCCGAAGAAAGTAGTTCGACCGGAGGCAATTCATTTAAAAGAAGTTCGGTTCAGCTGAGAAGAAGTCTGATGAATAAAGCTATGATAATGGATAAATCAAGCGAGCTGCCCAACGGTCGGGAAGGACCAATGAATGATGAGTTATGATGGCGGAACATTGGGAGAACGACAAGAAATGCACGCAGAAGACCAGGAATACATTTATTGCTACCTGGTGGAAAAATAGGAAACGCTCGAAGTTCAAATAAGCTTATAAATACCTCTTTTAAATTATTTTTTTGATTATCTAAGCTCGTGTATACAAAATATAAGTTGTTAAATTTCCAAAGCTATTTGCATTGTAATTCTCATTGAGGAAGGTGATCGTCGGACTAGTTTACCTGTCGACGTTGGCTAGTTTGGTCTTGGATTGTAATTCGGTTTGATTTAAGCTCTAATTCACTTATTTCTTTTAGTTATTTTCTGCAATTCTTTCCATTATTTCCATATAAGTTTCTGGGGCTTAATTATCCGACAGAAAACACCCTTAATAGTTGGTGACTGGAGAAATTGACTTAGACGGTGCACCGCAAATCTTATATCGGGCCTTGTAAGAGTAAGGTATTGTGGAGCTCCTACAATACTTCGATAAAGTGTAGGCTGGGAGAATGTTAGTCCATCATTCAAAGCGAGCTTGTCACTGGGACACATAGGTGATTCACAAGGATTACAATCAATCAGATTCGCTCGATGGAGAAGATCTCCAATGTATTTAGGTTGGTGCAAGAATATACCTTGCTCAGTCCTGTATACCTCAATTCCCAGAAAGAAGCTCCCTGGACCAAGGGTTTTAAGAGAAAATTCCTTATCCAGATCAGAAATGAGATTTGTTATATGTGGTAAAAAAAATAATGAATATTAATTAATTAATTATGTCCTGGGTTGTGGAAATGAGGATTAATTAATTTAAAAGCCCACATTATTATTTGCCTTAGATCTCAGGCCTGGCCTAACATAATTGCTTAATAGATAGTTTTATAAATTACTCATTCTCTCATTAGATCTCATAAGTTACAACACAACGATTGAAACCCTAGAGAGAGAGAGAGAGAGAGAGAGAGAACAAGAGGCGGCACCACTGTGCAGATGGAGGAAGAAATTCGACCTTGTCCTACAGTGTGCAATCATGTGGAATCCTTACCAGTAGCAGGGTTGAAAGCAAGAGATGCAGATCTGAAGACTTAATCTGGAGAACCTATTTCTTGTTCCTTTTACTATTTCAATTAAATCTTGAATATTAATCTCTCATTCCATAGATTTAATTGATACGGTGGTGGACAGGGGCGGCACCAACATTGGACTGTCGGGGTCGGCCGCCCCCACGAAGTTTTGATTTTCTTTGTTTTTATACATATTTATTTTTTTTAAAAAAATAAATTTATATAATATCGATCCCATAAAATTGTAGTTAAGCCCCCACGATACTCGATTTCTACATCCGCCCCTGGTGGTGGAATCATATTCAGATTCAACGCGATTCAGATCTAGATTTGCAAATAAAAAGGTAACCATAAATCCATTGCATTAAATTCGTAGAAACATGCTAGGATTTATTATTATCGAATGATAATTATTTTGATATCCATGAACGGTTCGTGTTAATGGATCTATGATTCGGTTCATTAATCCCTACAAGAGATCACTAGGTTTGACATGTATGGACTCCAACTGCATTACATTCTTGAGTATTTGAGAGTTTGTATGGCCTAAGCGGTGGTGTCAGATCATGACTGAGGATGAAGGAGAACTTGTGATGAGATGACAAAGAGCAAATGGTTTAGGAAGTTGTTTGAGGTTGAGTTGATACAACCCATCTTTCAGGTGGCCTTGAAGAAGTATCCGGTTTGTCAATTTGTCCTTTATCAAGTAATGAGAATGGTGAAACTCTATAACAACATTATTATCCTTTGTAAACTTGGTAATGCTGATCATGTTTTTAGTGATATTCGACACATAAAGGATATGACTTAAAATAGGGGAATGACTAATATTAGAGCAGGGAAGTATGGACATACCAACATGTGAAATAGGCAGGGAGGAGCCATTCCCAACAATCACCGAGTCAAGTCCGGTGTATTCTTCCTTGAGTTGAAGCTTACTCAAGTTGGCAGCAATGTGCGATGTTGCACCACTATAAATCACCCAGTCAGAGGCTTGATCATCAATTACTAGACTGGAGGAAGCAAGGAGAGCCTGAGTTGATGAATCATAAGTTGATTCAGGTCCAGTAAATGATGTGTCAAACCTACGGAAGCATTTTTAAGCGACATGATTCGTTTTTCCACATAACTGGCAAATATCCGATTACAATAGAATCGGTCGCCACCTCGACCTTTAGATCGACCACCGCGACCTCCACGGAATGAATTCCTAGCAAAATAGCTTCCATTTGTTTGAGTGGCAACATGAGCAACCGGTGGAATAAAGTGCTGAGAGTTGTTGGACTGCAGGCGTAGCTCATGTGTTAGTAGCGCAAAATGAACTTTAGGTACTGTAAATTTGTCAGTTCTCGAGGTGAGATTCACCACTACAACATCAAACTCACTTCCAACTCCTTCAAGAACATGAAGGATGAACTCATCATCAAACATTTCTTGTCCCGCAACAGCGATATCATCAGCAATTTCCCTCATCTTGGACATATATTCATCCACATATAGAGTTCCTTTCTTTTGTGCATGAAGTTGACTTCGGAGTTGTAATATACGCGCTTTCGCGCAATTTTGAAAAAAACTTATCTGACACATACCATATCTCATAAGCTGAAGCACAACGAGCTAAATGACCTAGCATTTGCTCTGAAACTGAAGAGAGTAACCAACTTACAAAAAACTAACCTCTTTTTACCCGATCAAGGTAGGTAGGATTCAATTAAACGGAAGAAGTATCCGAATGCTCACCATCGGAGGTTGCCAGAGTAATCGACAAATATTTCACCGGAGTTGAGATGATGCCAAGAAGATAGTCATCCAGCCCATACGTTCGCAGAGTGGAGAAAATTTGCGGTTGCCAATAGCTGTAATTGGCGCGAGTGAGTTTCAGAGACAAGGCCGAAAGAGTGATATTACTCGCCATGAAAGTGTTGTGAGATGAGAAAGAAGACGATCGAATGGAAGTTCACTTGTGGCTCAATACCATGTTAGATTGAGAGAAAATAGTTACAGAAAGAGAAAACATCTTTATTGCTCAACTTAGATAAATCGATACTAGATGATCGTTTCAACTGTTTAACAAAAAATAAAATTCTCTAGAATATCTATACTAACTTATGTGTTTCTAGAAGCTTAACATCTTAACTGTATTTCTATACAACACGTCGAATTGAGCTGCGCAGATTCTCACGTGTCGCATGCATGAACTCTAATATAACTAACTCACGTGCTTTACAACAAAATAAAAGAGGGTCCTAGATATAACATCTAAGGTGGCTCATGCTTTCTCAACATATCGGATCCTGCATGGAGGTGATGTGGAACTATCATTGCTTTTCATACCATCATTGTGAGCTTCATCACATAATGCATTAGTTCCAAGCTTCTTCCTCGTTATCCAATCGTTTGAACTATTATAAAGTAGAGAAAGAGTTGAAAACGCAAAATGCATTTTGTTTTTGCGTTTAGTTGGAGCAGTTTTATTCCATATTTTTCGCTTAGGTATTGGTTTTCGTTATGATTGGAGGTAGTTTAGTAAAGGATATATACATACTTTCAGACTAGAAATATGCCCAGGGGCGGCACTATGTATGAGCTGACGAGGTCGGTCGCCCCTATAGCGTTTTGATTTTTTTTTTATATAGATGTATTTTTTTAAAAAGATAAAATTGTAAAATATCGATCCAATTACAATTGAGCCTCCACAATACTTGAGTTTTACATCCGCCCCTCATTATAGTGTGAGGACAATATTCACATTAAATTAATACAATCACTTTCTTTTAGCGTTCAAATTCCTTTTGGAATATCCAATTCACACGAAATTACCTACAGCATCTTATAAATTTGGTATTATAAAATGATATTCTCTTCAATCGCTAAAATATAATTTAACCTACATAAAAACAACAAAACTAAAAAAATGATCAAAAAAAAGGAAACAACTCGACAAATGGCGGGAACACTTGCCGCCATTTCAGCCCCAAAAATTTGCCTGACTTTTTAAGCAAAATTCATCATAGATTTAAATCATTGAAATTCGAAAGGTTTCTCTCCTCGACCTTGCTCAAATTTCCTTCCCACCTCCTCTGATCGTCAATCAACATTATCAATAAAGGTGAGGCTTCAAATAAACCCTAGTCATTAGTAATTCTGTTTCTCATCTCTGTCTACTTGTTTTGTTTTACTGATTTCTGTTACT
>JAPKLW010003316.1:31218-44728 GCA_026898455.1 Plectranthus barbatus
TTCGCAATGCATACTAGACGTATTTTCATTAGAAAATAGTTCAATGAGTCAATGAAATCATTAATAAGATGAAAAATGAAAAATTAAGATATGATAAATCATTAGACCAATTCTTTTATTTTTATCTTAATATAAATTTTATTTTCCCTCAACAATATTTCCATTACCGTTCTTTCTCTCTCTCTCTCTAAAAGAAATCTTTCAAACCTCTTCCTCCAACACTAACAAAATTTGTGTCTTATATTTCCTGTCCTGTCCTTACACACCTCCTATGATGCCTCACGTTGATCTCGAAACCTTCGTCACGGTCTGCGCCGGCGGAGGAAATGACCGGAAAATGGCCGACGACGAGCCATTGAGAAGCCAAGAATATGCAGCAGGACATCCCGCCGGGATCGTTCTGGCTGTCGGAATACGATTGGTTCGATCGGAACGCGTTTTACAAGCGGAGCGAATCAACCAAAGGTAGATGCAATGTAAACCTTAGTCCCAACTCCACTTCTCCCGTCCATCATCGGACTGCCCAAAATCCTAAAAACCACTTTTGTTGAGTCCAAACGGCGGGCCTGTACTAAACCAGCGAACTTCCGGCTGTTCCCCAAGCGGTCCGAGTCATCAGTTGGGAAGCCGGCGGCTCCAGTAGCCGAGCCAGGATCTCCGAAGGTCTCCTGCATGGGGAGAGTCAGATCGAAAAGAGGTCGGCGGAGGTCAGACTCCGTCAAGAGGATTGGGAAACCGGTTGAGAAATCTAAAACCAGCGGTGAGAAGACAAAAACCGGGTATTTCACGAAGGTGATGGTGAATCTGTTCAGGTCTAAGAAAGATCACCCGCTCGGGGAGTCGGAGAGTGAGGGAGGAGCCCATGGCCATGGATGATGAATCGCACCGGAAGAGCGTGGAGATTCAAACGGCGGTCGAGGCTCCAGACTTAGGAACTATGACCCGGTTCGCGTCAGGACGGCGGTCGAGGATTTGATTAGATCGGCAGGCGGGTAGAAGTTGAGAGAAAAATTCCCGGTTGGTTGGAAAATGTAGTAGTTGGCAATCAGTGTCCGATCCAAAAGATTTCTTGAGAGGTCTCAAATTTTATTTTTATTTTTTACCTTAAAACTCCTTCGCAATGTACTCCGTCCCTTCTGATTATATAGTCCACTTTGATCTTGCATGTTTGTAAAACATTATTTAATATTTAAATAAACTTCCAACATTACCCTTATTTAAATCATTAATTAACCTCTTATTTTCATAATATTACATTTAATATTTTCATTTTCTAAAATTATTGAGGGATGTAATGGTAAATGACCAAATATAAAAACTGGACTATATAATTGAAACACTCTAAAATAATAACCCGGACTATATAATCGGAACGTAGGGAGTATTTTATTTCTTATTTTCATTTATTTTTTTCTCATAAATATATCAAATCACGTTACTAAGAAACGAAAAAAATTTCCAGCTGGAAGGGATGGAACCCCCTCCCCCTCTTGTCCGAATGTAAAACCGCCGGTGTTGGCAACTTGAATTCCAAGCACCACTGATTTTTACAGTTAATTTTTTTATAAATCTTTAATGTTGTAAATTATAGTAATTGCAAACATTGATATCAAACAAAAAAACATAAAGAACATAACATAAAAATCGATGGTGTTTTGAATTCACATCTTATATCCATACTCTAACTATAAATTTTAAAAAATAAATAAATAATATTTATAATTTTTTTTAAAAAAAAACGGAAAAAAGAAAACAGGAATCTCATCACACGGTTAAAATTAAAAGAAAATATATTTAATATTTGGGGATGAGCAAGATAGATCGTAGAAAAGGACAATAATTAAGCAAACATTAATAATGATGGAGCTTGGACTAAATTAATAATAGTCCATATTTCTGCTAAATTGCATTAGCTTACACGGTAGGTTTGATTTAATGCAATCACCCAAAACTACTGACCCACTTATTTTCCAACACGTGTTGGAACATAACCTCTTACTTTTACCCGATTTTACTAGCTAACTTAAAATCCACTCATGCTTAGGGATGTAAATAAATCAAATTGTTCATGAGTTATTTGGATTTTAATTTGATAAAAGTTCGTTTGAGCTCATTTAGATAAGCTCGTTTATTAAACGAACAAAACTTGAGCATCATAGTATTCGGGTCGTGAGTTCGTGAGCAAGCTCGTTAGCTAAAATTAGTAAGAAATATAGAATGCTTAATTTTATAAAAGTAATATCTTTCATGAATTAATAGTAACAATTATGATAAGTCTTTCTAATAATGAGAAAATTTAGAATTTGAGCATGAATATGATATTAATTTAGAAATAAATAACTTTTTTTTTTCAAAATAATAATGGATATTTTAAATATATTCCAAATTTATAAAGTTCGTTTAGGCGTGATAATATTCGTGAACTTTAAAATGTTCGACTGTTGAGGTCGATATTTTGAGGCCAAAAAACGGCCCATTAAAAAGCTTGATTGATGCCTTGGGCTTAAATCCAGGATGAGGCCCATGAATGATAGGTCAACGATATGGATCGAGCACTATGGCTTCGAGTTGTGAGGATTCAAATCTATAGCTCGACATTCAATGCGTGCTTAAATAAGGAAGAGCGGATCTTTTGAATGAGAAACGGACAAATCAGCAATAAAGTTCAGTGGAAATCACGGAGAGGCGTTATTTCAGGAAAGGCTATATATATTTCAGGAAGAGCATAATCTGAGGGGGATGCAACTGCGCAAGGATTGAAGCAAATAACAACTCGATTAATTTGTTTATCTCATTTACTGTTCGATTAACTCTATTTTCCATTTTATTGTATTCGTTCCAGCAATCAAACAACAATATTTCTGCCTACCTGCTATAATTTGAATTGTTTCCTATATCGTTAATTGAATTGTTCTTGGGCTCCAATTCTACATAAAAATACCCGCAACAGACAAAAAAGCTCGAAGCTCGCCTCGATACTAAATGAGTCAAACTTGAGCGCGACTCAGCTCAACTCGGTTCGATTACATCCCTACTTAGGCTCGATTTAATTTAATTATCGTTAATGGTGGAAATTTCTAAGGCTATTTTAAATAAGAATACTTGATAAATTTAAAATAGTAGAACACAAAATGATTGAAATAAATGCTTGATCGAAAGTACAACTCAAATACTTTGCTTTTATTGTTGTATTTATTGCTAAAATTCAATATGTCTGTTACAATAAATGTGTATCCTATTTATAGGAATCCAATTAAACATATGTCTTTTCACCAAGGGTCACATCACTTCGGTCGAGCAGTTGGTTCGAACAGTCATATCTATTAGATTGAGCTGTCTTGGCTGACACCTCATTAGCTTGTTGGTCCGAGCTACCGTTAAGTAGCTTGAACATTTCCCGAGCTCGGCAATATCAACTCGGCTAGAAGTCTCATTAATTCGAGCTATGATCCTTGGAGATTATAATTTTCTGTGAACCTGGGTTTTTTTTTTCTTTGATGGACTCCAAAAATGGATTTACTCATTTTCGGATCATAATAATTATCATGAATCTTCATTTATTTATTTTGTAGTAAAATGGATTCAATCGAAACTAGATTGGCATAAAATGCAAAGCAACATTAATTGTTTCGTCTAGGTTTTCTGACAGCAACTCACTAACACACACATGCAAACAAAAAGATAATTAATATTTCAAATCAAGAAGAAATAAAAATAAAGTAATATGCGACAAAAAAAAGTAATTATGAGGTCCACCAATAATGTAAATTTTTTTCGAGGGAAATAGCGCCACAGACAATAATATATTTAGTATCCAATAATTCAATGTTTTATAATTATATTGCTGATATCTTACCACGAAATACACACGAATTTATATGGAATGATGTAATGGGTCAACTCATCAATCTCATTTCAATTAGCATTTAATCACACAAAATTTTAATATGATAACATCACATGCCCGAATAATGGGCCAGGTAGGTCCATTAAGATCGAATGCCAGAATTGGGCCAGGTTGGTCCATTAGAAAATAGATCGGCCCAATGAGGAGTTTAGCAGATATGGGCCATTGGAAGTTTGAAGCTATTATTATTATTATTATTATTATTATATTTATTTTTCCCTCAAGGATGAACTCAAGTATTTTGGTTTAATAAAAAAATCTGATAAAAAATAAACTTGAGAGACCCTTTAGAAACTGATTATATAGTCGTGTTTATTGGGAAGATCTTAAAAACACATGTTTACGTACAATCATACATCATAGTATGTGTTGAGGTTCGAATTTCGGTGAAATAGGAGCCCTTGAAACTCTTATTAGATAACAACAATTGCTAACAAGAAATCGGAAATAAATGACAAAGAAACTGTAATTGGATACGAAAGCTGGAAAGAAAACAGGTGCGTATAACAAATTGAGTGATAAAAATAACAGTTAACTGCGTAGTTTCTCTCTAGAGGGGAATCGATACAAAAAATGAGCTCCCCACCACTATTTATAGACAGGATAGGGGTGGGGGCGCATGGTCTAACCCTAGGTGCCGACGGCTAACGGTTCACCGTGATTTTCGGAGCAATTTCGGGTTTCTCGGGGTCGGTTAGGGTTGTAACGGTCGTGCGCCGCCAGGCCGTTAGGGTTATCTTCTTCGAAGCGCTTCGACACCGAGCCATTCAACTGCTCGATATCGAAGTGCTGGATGCCTCGATGTAGAACTCTGGACTTGGGATCTTTCTGCCCTTC
Source organism: Plectranthus barbatus (assembly GCA_026898455.1). Classification (NCBI taxonomy): domain Eukaryota; kingdom Viridiplantae; phylum Streptophyta; class Magnoliopsida; order Lamiales; family Lamiaceae; genus Plectranthus; species Plectranthus barbatus. Next base: position 35,963 of record JAPKLW010003316.1, read on the forward strand.
TGTCGCTCTTGTTACTTGGGTTGGTGCGTTTACTGGGCATGGGCCTCGTGGGCTGGGTCGTTCCGTTGGTCTTCGTGGGCAGGCGTCCTGGATTGGGTTGCCTGAGTGGGCCGATACGTCTTACTGGGCTTGGGCTCCGTGGGCCTAGCCCCAACAATAGCCCCTTTTGGTTTCAGGGCCTATCTGGAATAGGCCGTGGAATCAAAATTGCGAGTTAATATTCGCTACAGAGTGCGGAATTTTGAGGTGTCCGAGAGACTTCCCTCATGCCCGAGAGGTACTTCCGGAGAGAGTAGCTTTGCTAGGGAGTAGCCGGGATACTACTCCTGGTCAATACGAAGGGTCCTTGGGAGCGCAAGCGTATGACCGTGCGGGGAACACCGAGGTGTTGCCCCGCGGGCTAATGCGTGAGTCCGGGGGTCACGCGTGTCGGAATCATTCCGGGGAATGTTCTCCTGCATGGAGCGGTGCTCTCATGCGTGCACTCTGTTTAGGCTCCGTGGAGTGTTGGCAGGGTGAGTTATAGCGGATCGTAGGACACCTGGTGAGTTCCCGGAGGAAGTCTCACATTCCCGCAAGTGGTGTTGATCGCGTTATAGTTCTTCCTACGGGGGAATATGGACGCTTGGGGCCCCTCCCTAGTGGGTCGGACCTGAGGGGTGATGAAGGTCGATGGCGAGCGTCGTGACGCTTCGGTGGCGACCCTTAGCCTTTGACGGTTTTTTATTTTGTCGCCTTGCCAATGGCACGACCGTAATTATGCTGAACTCTGGGGGCAAGTTGAAGGAGGTGAACGGTTTTTTATATAAATACGAGTGTGGTCTTTCAGTTCGTCACATTCGCGCTTTCGCTTAAACGACGGTTTCCTTCCTCTGCTCCTGCTCCCGGCGACATTTCCTCCGGCGCTGTTGTTCCGGCGATCGTTCTACGATTTCGTCTTCCACGCTCGTTTCTCATTCAGGTAACATTGATATCCTTATCTCCCTCCTTTCGATTCTGATTCTATCTTTCTGCGATTTGAATGGGTGTGGTGTTTTGCGTGGGTAGGATTTGACGTAGTGCGTTGGGTATGGGTTTTCAGTGCTTCTTGGTTCTTCCGTCGATTTTTGCGTTGATTCTGATGCTTGTTTTCCGGATTCTTGATCGAATAGTGACTCCATTTTCTAGATTTTGGGTAGTGTAGTTTTCATGGAATTTGCTTGCTTGCTTTTCTCTTTTTTTTTTGGAATTCTCGATCGGTTTTGGCATTAACAAGTCGTGTTGTGGCTGAGACTATATGTATGTTGTACTGCTTCGTTGATCGCGCTGGGTGCATGCTTAGGGTGATTTGGGGGAAGAAATGTGTGCGACGTTTTGACCTCAGTTTGCGTTTCTGTCTTTTGTGTTGGTTATTGTGTTCCGCGACCCTTCATGTGCATGGCATGATCGAGTGTGTCCGGCAATAGATGTTGTATTTGTATTGATTCTTGTTGTTTGCGGGTTTGAGGTCCTTTCCCACTTCCTTGACTGCGTGTGTTTTTCTGATTCTCTCTTTCATTTGCGGGGGACCTCTGTTTTTCTTACTTCTCCAATTTTTGTGCCTTCGTGCTTCATAGTGTTTAGTTGGATTTGATGGGGACTTCGGTCGAGATTTGGGAGGAGCCTGACTCTTCTTCTGGCTCCACCGAGGTTGGGATTAGAGGATTGCCTCGTGAAGAAGGGGCCGGTTCGTCGGGTTCAGAAGCGGGTCGGTTTGCGCATGAGGCTCCCATAGAGGATCTCGAGCCTGAGGAGATATCTGATGCAGAAGATTATGACGGCGCGAGTGAGGATGACGAAGTGGGGAGTGAGGGTTCCTTCGAACCCGTCGAGGTGGATAGGTCTTTTATAAAAAAGGACCAGATCATCCCAGACGACCCGGTCCGGACGACGGTATCGTTTGCCTCCGAGGACGATGTGAAGAGGTGCTCGATGGGAGTGGCGTGTCAATGAAAGGTGTGATCGTCCGCCGTGACCCGATGCAGTCGCCTTCTTTCTTCCGATGATCCGGTACGGGATAGGGGTGCCGGCTCACGCCTTCTTTCGAGCCGTTATTCAGTCGTATGGGCTAGCCCCTTTTCAGCTTGCGCCGATTGCATGGTGCCATATGCTCGGGACCCTGTTGGTATTTTTCGATGCTGGCCTTGGTTACCCGACCCTGCGCGAATGGCATTATCTATATCGATTGGTTCGATACTCGGCCGGTTACTACTACTTTTCGAAGAGGGATTCGTTGGCCGAGGCGATGATAACGAAGTGTGCTCAAAACACCCCGAAATGGAAGAATCAATGGGTGTAGTTGGAGATGAGTCACACCGATCCCGAATTTTTGGTTGAGGGGGGAGTGCCTATAAGTGCGGTTCTCGAATTTGATGGTTTTACGACGTACTTCCTCGCCCTGTGTTTGACCTGTGTTCGTTGTTTTTGCAGGGTATAAGCAGACGGTTCTCATATCCGAGGAGGACTCGAGGATCGATATCGCCAATTCTCGGAAGAACCGCACGTGCACTTCGGTTCGTGGGAAGAGGAGCATCAGTGCTGACCACTGGTGCAATTCCAAGGGTAAGAAAGAGGCTTTACTAGCTGATATGGCCGGATTGAGTCCGCAAGACTTGTTGGCGGCCATGATGTCCCAGAAGCGGCCTCGGGAGGTGAGCACTTTCGGTCCGACTGAGGACCAGCCCCCAAAGAAAAAGACGACTACCGAGCCTCTTCAGGTCGGTGGCTCGCGAGGCTTGGGGTCGGTCCCGAAGTCTGCCGTTGGGGAAGGTTCGGGGGCTCTGGTTACTCCCTCTTCGCCTCCGCGTAGGCCCTCGCCCCCGAGGAGGGAGGATCGGGATGAGAGGCGTAAGAAGAGAACTCACGATTCTGGCACTGACTCGAGGGCTCGGTTGGAGCCGACTAGGCAGTCCGGTCATGGTGAGCTGGTGCTCAGCGGCTCGGGCCCGACCGACATCGCTTCCTCCTCCACTGCTTACGCTATTTGAGTCAAGCGAATACTGGATGGGGAGATCAAGGCTGATGACTTCGACAGTGCCTATGCTCGGGAGGCCTTTACCATGGAGATGGTCATGCACAAGGTTAGGGATTTTCTCAAGTTTACTTTTCGGTTCCTGTCTGAACTCATTCTTCTATTGCAGACGACTTGGAAGTTCGCGATCTACACCGAGGGCTTGATTCGGTCGTTGGATTCGGCGAGTGAAGGTGCGAGCCAGTCTCGTAAGGAGCTCGCCATCGAGCGCAAGAACAGGGCCGACCTGGCCAATAAGTATGCCTCGGTCTCGATCGAGCTCAAGAACTCGAAGCTAGAGACCTCCTCTCTCTGCAGCAAGTACGAGGAGATGAAGAAAGAGAGGTCGGACCTCGAGCTTCGGAGTAAGGTGCTCGAGGACGAACTAAAGAAAGCTATGGACGAGTTCGAGGCCACCACCGCCAAAAAAGACATGGAGCTTGAGTCTTATAAGCTGAGGTTCAGGAGGGGCCAGGAGGAGAGGCTGAATGATCAGAAAAAGCACGAGGCGCTGGTCGAGGCCTTGAAGGCAGGGACGGGGGTCGATATGGAGCTTCTTGTGGCTAACCCCTCTTTCAAATCGACCTTCGACCTCTTGGTCAAAATGGTGACTGGTTCGATCTGCGCTCTTGTCGGCCGAAGGTGCCCAGGGTTTGATCTCGACAACATTACCCGTCCCCCGACTCCTCCTCCTACTCCTGCCGAAGATGCCGAGGTCGAGCCTGTGGTAGTGGTCGAAAGCGAACCTGTCAAAGAGGTCGAGACTGAAAAGAGCCGGGTGGAGATAGAGATCGAGTCTTTTCTGAATAAGGAGGCCACCGAGGACGCCGAGAAGAAGACCGATGGGGCTGATGTTGTTTAGATGTTTTCATGTTTTAGTGAACTTCTGATTTGTAATCATTTGGTTGATATGATGAACACGTTTCTTTTGGCGCTTTGACTGCTGATTTTTGGGATATTCTTTTATTAATTGTCTTGTTGTTGCCTTCACTGTTTTTGGTCGATTTTGGGATGAATGTTTGCTACTTTGCTCGTATGGTCTCCCTCTTTCATCGCTTTTATTATAGAACCTTTCAACTTGAAGTCGTCGCTGGGAGGTTTTGATTGCGGCGTCATCCCGTACCTCGTCTATGAGCTCGAAGTTTTTCTGAAGTAGGTCTAGGTTTTTTGTTTCGTCCGCAAATTTCACTCTCGGACTGCGGGCGATGACTTCGACAGGCGCTACAGCCTCAACCCCGTATGCCAGTGAGAAAGGTGTGGCCCCAGTGGCGGTCCTCTGCATGGTCCGATAGGACCGCGAGGAGTTCTTCTACCCATCCGGACCTATGTGGGTTCAACTTCTTCTTTAAGGTCGCAATCACTGTCTTGTTATTGGACTCTGCTAGGCCGTTCGCCTCGGGATATCGGGGTGTTGAGAACACCAGTTTTATCCCGTAAGAGTTGCAGAAGGTTTGCATTCTTTTGATGGCGAACTGTCGCCCGTTATCTGTGCGTATCTCCTTTGGGACTCCGAAGCGACACAGAACGTGCTTCCATAGGAACTTGATGACCTCTAAATCCCGAGTTTTTCCTAGGGCTTCACCTTCCACCCATTTGGTGAAGTAGTCGGTTACCATGAGGATATGATCTTTCTGCCCAGTCCCCTTTGGGAGGGGTCCTACTAGGTACATTCCCCATACCATGAACGGCCATGGGGTGATCGAAGCGTGGAGAGGTTCCGCGCTCCTGTAGGTTGTTGCTTCGAAGCGCTGGCAGCTATCACATCTTTTAACATGATTGGTCGCGTCTTGCTTTAGAGTGGGCCAATAGAATCCGTCTGTGATCACTTTATGAGACAGTGATCGAGCCCCGGTGTGGTTCCCACAATCGCCCTCGTGTATCTCTGCGAGCACTTCTTCTGCTTCGGGGGAGGTGATACATCGGAGGAGGGGTCCTCCGAGCGAACGCCGGTATAATCTACCGTCAATGAGGGTGAAGCAAGCGGCTGTTCTTTCGATCTTTATCGCGTCATTTTTATCGCTGACGGGAGGCTCTCCGGCCAAGTATCGAACGATTGGGGCCCTCCAATTGCTTCCGTCCTGGCTAATAGGTGCGACACCATTTTGGGTGGAGACAGATGGTGCTAGTAGCCAGACCTCGGGGATCGGTCGGATGCTTTGGGAGGAGCTGGTGGTAGCCAGACTTGCCAAGGCATCTGCCCGGGCGTTTGACTCTCGGGGGACATGGCGGAGGTCCCATTCGTCCATCTTTTCCTTCAAACTCTCGATCATGGAGTGATATAGCTTCAGGCGCTCCTCCTTTACGGCATAGGTGCCATCCAGTTGATTGACTACTAGCTGGGAGTTGCTTTCTGCGCGGACTCTACGAGCCCCAAGTTCTAGGGCTAGTTGTATCCCTTGGACGAGCGCCTCATATTCGGCCTCGTTGTTCGTTGCCGGGAAGTCTAGCTGGATTGCCCGTTCGTAGTTTTCTCCGTGTGGATCCGTCAGAACTATTCCGGCCCTGTTGCCGTGCACGTTGCTGGCTCCATCAATTTTTAGGGACCATACCCCGGCATCTACATCGGCCTTCGTCATGTGTGCCACTTCATGCTCCGCCTTGAGTTGCGGGTTTGTAGAGAAATCAGCAATGAAGTCAGCTAAGACTTGTGACTTGATGGCGGTCCTTGGCTCGTACCGGATCCCATGGCCACCTACTTCGACGGCCCACTTGAGCAGTCTTCCCGATAGGTCGGGCTTTGATAGTACGACCCTTATGGGGTAGGCCGTAATCACCTTGATGGGGTGTGCTTCGAAGTATGGTCGCAGCTTTTGAGCGGCGTTAACGATGGCCAATGCTAGTTTTTCTAGAGCAGTGTATCGGGTTTCCGCATCTAGTAGGGATTTGCTGGCGTAGTGCACTGGGTGCTACTTGCCATCCATTTCGCGTACTAGGACAGCCCCGACCGCGTGGTCTGAGACTGATAGGTAAAGCAATAGAATTTCGCCATCAACTGGTTTGGATAGAAGTGGTGGGCTGGCTAGATAAGCTTTTAGTTCTTCGAGCGCCTTTGCACATTCTTCAGTGCATTCAAACCGTTTTCCTTTCCGCAATGTACTGAAGAAAGAATAGGTTCTCTCGGAGTAACGCGATATGAAGCGGCTGAGGGCCACGAGACGCCCAGTCAGTTTTTGGACTTTTTTTGGCGACCTCGGATGCTCTATGTTCTGTATAGCCCGGATCTGTGCAGGGTCCGCCTCAATCCCTCTTTGGGTTACTATGTGACCGAGGAACTTGCCGGAGGACACTCCGAATGAGCACTTTGCAGGGTTTAATTTCATGTTGTACTTTTCCAAAGTTTGAAAGGCGTCTTCCAGATGAGCTACGTGATCCCGTAAGCTGAGTGACTTGACAAGCATGTCGTCAATGTAGACTTCCATCGTTTTTCCTATCTTCTCCTTGAACATGGAGTTAACAAGGCGTTGGTATGTTGAGCCTGCGTTCTTTAGCCCGAAGGGCATCACTTTGTAGCAGTAGATGCCCTGACTGGTGATGAAGGCGGTCTTCTCTTGGTCATCAGGGTGCATCTGGATCTGATTATATCCTGAGAACGCGTCCATAAAGCTTAGCAGCTCGTGCCCGGCTGTCGCGTTAACTATGGCATCGATGTGCGGTAGGGGGTATGGATCCTTCGGGCATGCCTTGTTTAGGTCTTTGAAATCGATACAAACCAGATTCTTGCCATTTTTCTTTTTAACGACGACCACGTTGGCAAGCCAGGTAGGGTAATGCACTTCTCGGACTGACCCGATATCAATGAGTTTTTGCACTTCCTCATTTATCGCCTGATTTTTCTCCGCAGAGAACTTTCGTCACCGCTGTTGCACTGGCCTGCAATTTGGGTCAACCTGAAGACGGTGTGTGATGACCGAGGGGTTGATTCCGGTCATGTCATGATGCAACCAGGCGAATGTATGAACCTTGCTCCGGAGGAACCCCACAAGGGCGTTCCTGATATCAGCAGGAAGTTCTGCTCCTACGAAAGTGGTGCGAGTCGGATCCGACTCGTCTATGGCTACTTCCTCTAGCTCCTCGGCTTCTGGCCGACCAGCACGGGTCGGTGCTGAGCCGTGTTGTTGCGCACAGATGGCTCGAAAACTGGCGTAGTAGCAGTCTCTTGACGCCTTCTGCTCGCCTTTGATAGTTTGGATTCCCCAGGGAGTGGGGAACTTAAGCGCTTGGTGATATGATGAAGGGACTGCTTTGAGCTCGTGAATCTAAGGTCTACCCAGAATGGCGTTATGCGCGGAAATGGTGTCTACGACTTGGAATTTCACGTCCAAGTTCAGGCCTCCGCAGTACATGGGTAAGGTGATCTCGCCTATTGTCCGCTGTTGGTCCCCATTAAAAACCATAGAGGGTCATGGTTTCCGGCTCTATCTTGCTCATAGGGATCTGCATCTCTTTCAATGTTCGAAGGAACATAATATTTGCGGAGCTGCCGTTATCCACGAGCAACCTCTTCACTTGGCAGTTTGATATCATAAGTGATATCACAAGCGCGTCATGGTGCGGATGAATGAGCCCCGGCATATCCTCGGTGGTGAACTCAATCGCTTCAGGTTGTTGCGCGGGGCTAATGTGGTGGACCTCCTGATTGAGGACCCTACGGGCTCGCTTGGCCGCAGAGCGCGACCTTCCGCTAATCTCTGACCCCCCGATGACGACGTAGATTGTACGCTCGGCGGGTGGTGGTTTGTTCTAGGGCTTTACATTCCCAGTGGGGTTGGCTTGCCTGCGCCTCGTCCAAGTGTTTTTCCTTTGTTCGTCAGGTACTCGGTAAGGAATCCGTTCTTCAAAAGCTCGAGCACCTCTAGACTCAGGGCCTGACATTCTTCAGTTTTGTGGCCGTGATCATTATGAAAACCACAAAACTTCTTTACGTCTCGCGTCTTGGGGTCGGACTTCATCTTGGCTGGCCATTTCACGGCGGCACCGAGCCCCTTGAGTACGTTGTTGACTAGATAGTTTTGGTCGATGCAAAGGTTGTAGGGCACTTCATCGGCTCGAGATGCTCAACTATAAGGATGGTCCCGTCGGGACCGACGCTCGTTCTTGAAATCCTTTCGATCTACGTACCTCGAGCTCGAGGAGCTTGCCCTTGGTCGATCCCCTCGATACTGACCAGCTAGCTCGTAAGCTCTCTGTTCGTTCAGCCGCGCGATACGGTTCGGTTCGTCCTCTTCCCAGTTAATCTCGGCCCAGGCCTGCGAGAGGACCGAGTCCATGTCGTAGCAGGGGTGACTCGTCAGGTTGCGGTAAAGCTTCGAGGATACGTCCAGGCCATTCTTGAAAGCGAAGACCGGTGTCAGGGGCGGACAGTTTGGTATCGAAGCGAGCTCCCGATTGAAGCGCCCGACGTACGATCTCAGTGATTCTCCTTTCTTTATGCGTATGCTGTTAAGCGCGTCGGGATGCTTCGCCGCACGTCTACAATTGGAGTATTGCTTCCTGAAGGCCATGTGGAGTTCAGAAAACATCGAGAAGGAGCATCTCGGTAGGTTGACGAACCATTGGAGAGCCGGTCCGGTCAGGCTAGACCCGAAACTCTTGCACATGCACGCCTCGCGGAGTTCGCCTGGGATCGAGGTGGTCAGCATTTTTTGTTTGTAGAGAGCGATGTGATCCTCCGGGTCGGTTGTCCCGTCGTACAGTTGGAACGACGGTGGCACGAAACTCGCTGGTACATCCGTATTGGT
>JAPKLW010003317.1:12425-37572 GCA_026898455.1 Plectranthus barbatus
TCAGCAGCAATCCTCCTCTCCTCTTCAGCAAGACGAGCTCTCTCTGCCTCAGCACGTGCTCGCGTACTTTCCCCCTCTTGGATCCGCGCCAAAAAGGAGGACACTCCAGCGGTCACAGACTCCATCTGTTGAGCAACTTCAGTTCGGAAGGAGGCGAAGCGCTGATCCATCCTGGCATCAATGAGTGCAAGAAGCTGCGCAGGAGGATGGATCTCGGAGATTGGCTGCGCTGAGACTTCCAGGGAAGAGGAAGGCACATCAGTTGCGGAAGGAGCCATTGCTGGTTCAGATTCAGCTGATTCTTCCATTAGGGCTGGCTCCTCCGCTGGCACTGCAGCTGCAGCTGGTTCCTCCGCTGGTACCTCGACTGCTGCTTCTGCTGGCTCCACTACTGGCACTGCTGCTGGAGCTGGCTGGACTTGTTCAGAAACAACTGTTGGGGCTGTGAATTCCACCACTTGCCAGTCCATGTGAGCAGGGACGAGATCGCCCGAGACAATAGGAACAGGAGGGACGGCAAGGGTCAGCCACCAACCACGAGAGGGATCCTCCTCTACTAAGTGGTCTACCAGCAGAGCGCTGGCAGCCATGTCGAACAATATAGCATGGTAGGGAGGGATCCTCGGGAGGGTAACCAGCACTTTGAGGCGACGGAGCGCGTACGTCAGCTGGTACCCCCGACTGGTGACTTGAAACTGGAGGAAAGGTAACTTGATCTTTTTCAGTGGCGGGAGGCCGGAGCTTCCAGTCAGCTGCCTATACTCAGCGATTTTCTGCAAGCGGCGCCTGATCCTCCTTGTAGACAGCTGCTGGGGGCATTCAGGATCAGTTCCCATGAAGGCATGAGCCCACTCCTCCTCCGCTCTCCAGTAGCCAAGACCCAGCCTGGCATAGAGGACCGCCCGCTTCTCCACTGTCAGCAGGCGCTCGCATCGATCGAAAATCCTCCACCTCCGGAACTCAAGACATAGTTCCGGATCCACCCTCCAGAGTCTTCGGTAGCTGGATATCATTTCGTCATTGACGGCATTCTCCACTTCCGCCGTGATGTTTTCAGCATACTCATAGAGAGTGGAATTGTAGTATTCCACTGGCTGCAGGGGCAGGCACCAGTCAAAAATTCTTGAGGCATATACCGACTGGTGGGGGAGGCCGCTGGTTGGGATTATGTTGAATGCTGAAGGCTCAGGCACTCGTGAATTTAGAAACGCCAAGTCCCCGCGGTGCTCCCACCGGTGTACCCCTATCACTCGCGACTGGAAGGTATCCTCATCAATCAGTTGATGCTCTTGGATGCAGAGCATGTATGGTCGCCTTTCAGTACGTGCACGCCTAGCTGGTGATGTAGAGGATGCTGCTGGTCGCCCGGAAGTTGATGTCGAGGCATCTGTAGATCGGGGGCGACTGGCAGGAAGACGAGCCTTATCATCAAGGTCTGGGAACAGATCCCTTGGCTCCATCCTCTGCACCATGGAGTAATGTATCACCTCCTCAGCTGCCGCCTGCTCCGGCTCCTCAGCCCTTGGCTCCTCTGCATCCTCAAAATCTGAGCTTATGTCTGAAAAACTCGCCAGTTTTTCCGGGGTGGTCGCCCGCACTTCTTCTCCTCCACTGGCTTCCCCTTGCGTCGCCAGTGGGCCTTCTTCATCACCTCCACCACCCCCTTGCGCGGGTGGAGGGACTTCAGCGGTTTCCTCTGGTTTGTACTCATCCACAAGGGATAGTACGTCCTTGTCAGCGCCCATCACTAGCAAGCGTGTAAATGATTCATCGGGTAAGATCTCGCCTGGTGCTGGTGCTGGTGGCACGGTACTTGTTGAAGTCTCGGGGACTTCCCATTTTCCCTTGGCCACCTGGCGCAATTGTTCGGCCAGTTGCTCCTGGCGCCTGACCTCGTGCTCAGCCTGCACCTTTGCATAGGCTTCATCGCGGGCTGCCAGCTCAGCTTCTCTTCTTCGCTGGTCGGCCAAGGCCTTCAACCTTGCCTGGGCCTGTTCCTTCCTTACTATGGAGGCTTGTTGCTCCTTCTTTGCTTGCTCCACCAGTTTCTGAGCTCTGGTCTGAACCCTCTTTCGCTTCCGGGTCATCCTTTCTATGGTCTCCTCCTCAGTTAGTCCAAGAACGGACTTCTTGACTGGTATCGAGATTTTCCCGGATGCTGGTTCATAAGCAGCAGCATGCGGAGGCTGCTGGGACTGGTGAGTCTTAGGCTTCTTGTGGGATGGCTTCTTGGTGACTGGTACAAGTTGTACGTCCCGTGGGTGGATACCAGTCGCCTCAGCCACCGCGCCTTCCATGGTGTCGAAGAGAGACTCCGTCTCCAGTTTCCTCTTCAACTCTGCCCTTGCCTCTGCTGTCAGCGGGAGAGACATAACTGGTGCTTGCTCTCCCAGGTCTTCTGAGTCCTCCTCAGAAACGACCTCATCAGGGTCCACTGCTGACTTTCCTTTCAGCCTGCGTGGCTTCTTGTAATCTGGGCGAGGCAGCTTCACCTTCGTGGCTGGTATGAAATCGGAACCAACCAGCTGTTCCCCCTGATCCACGCCATCACCCAATTCCATCTCCAGGATGTTGCTGATCCTCAGCCCGAAGGATACGGCGTGAGCAAACTTCCCTTCCGTTGGCACGGTGATGTTTCGCGCCACATTCTCCAGCAACCGGCCAAAGAAAAATTCGGCCCAATTGCCCTGAACTCCATCCACCAGGGCACACATCACCGAGAACTTCCGTAGGCTTAACTCGGCGTACGAGCCGACCTCACATTGTAGCATGGGAACTACAATGTCGCACACCATTTGCCAGTACTCCTCCATCTCGGACTTCTTCATGCCAGTCCGGAAGACGGTGACTTCTGGCTTCTTCCACTGCGCCCACCTCCTCCAGAATTCCACCGTATCATCCTGATGATACGTGGCCACTTCCTCTCCTTCATTCCTCAGTCCGAAGAGATCGGCGAGGTATTCCGCGGTGATGGTGATCAGGTGGCCGAAAACTGAAGTGGTGAACGACTTCCTGTCGTCAGCAACAACCGCCCTAGCATAGAACTCGGCTACCATGTGAGGGTGGAAGGTGCTGGGGGTCGCCGTGAGGTACGGTCGGAGCTGTTCTCGGTCAATCATCTCCATCAGCTCCTCCCCGAAATGTTTCAGGGCCAATTTCTCATTCAAAATTTTCTCTTTATGGACCTGAGCAGCCCTTATCTGTGCGTTGGAGAGTTGATGTCGGGTCGGCGGTCTATTCAGCTGAACCAATCTGGCAAAAGGATGGGTGTAATCGATATCTTCGATCTTCACTATGCAAGTATATGTAGGCATATGAGCTTCAGCGAGGGGTAAGTCGTGAGACTCTGAGGATGATGAAGTAGAGGGGCTATCAGCAGGGAGTTGCGAAGAAGACGCCATGACTTCAGAAAATATCAAAGAAAGTTTGAGAGAATTTGAACAGATTTAGGGTTCTGAAAAAATATTAGGGATCGTAAAGGAAAATCCGATGAAGGAGATCGGGTATTTATACTTGGGGCCATGCAAGATTAAACGACCGGGATGAATTCTCAGCAAGTCAGAATCTATGGTCATCAGCAGGCCCCCTTCCCTGTGGTGACGAGCGCGGTCGTGCTGACGGGCGCCACGACGTGGAGCTGACATGGCACACGCCGATTGGTGGCATCCAAGCGTCGGACTGCGCAGACACTGTGCACATTAAATGTGGCATTAAATGCCGCATTAAATTCTGAGGACTGTACACGCTACTTGGATTTGAACGATCCCGCCCTTTCTGAGACAGCTGGCATGACTGGTCATCAGTAGCATATACCAGTCGCATACTTCCCCCTAACTGGTTGGCCTCTTTATCAGTTGGCAACTGATACACATACTGGTGCTGGCATACTTAGACAAATTGAGAGCTTGGACTCAATTTTCGCCAGTCGCGGAAATTCCATCAGTTATCTGCTGGCAACTTGAAAGAGAGTAAAAATTGAGAGCTTGGACTCAATTTTATTCCGTATAATCTTCTCTCCAAGAAATCCACTCCTCATCATCACTTGGAATTTGGAGCTGGGACCCAATTCCGCTTCAACTGATGGTTTATGCTGGCAATTTGAAATGAGAGCTGGGACTCATTTCCTTAACATTTGAGGGATAAGTTCCGCCAGTAGGTACCACTTGTTAGTCGAAAAACATCACTTAAGGAAGACAGAACGACTAAGAGTTTGGACTTAGTCGTAATCAGCATCCTCCTGAAGACCAAGAACAGAATGAGAGCTGGGACTCATTCTTCCTCAATATTAGAGCACGCATCAATCTCCAGAAGACCGAGTTTGATGCACAGCTCCTTGAATCTTGCTTCTGGCAGAGGTTTGGTGAGATCAGAAAATAAAAAAATTCTTCACCAGTCATTTGAGCCGAGCATCCACTATCTAGGATCCACTCGCTCGATCTCTGAAGCTGTGTTGCATGATCCTGTACCTGCAAGAAGGAGATAGAATTTACTTTGGTCCCCGATCATCGGCGGGTCCTGCAGGGTTAGATCGCTGGATAATTCCTTTCGGAATCCAGACTTTAGTAATCTTCAGCTCGGTGTTACCCTTGCTGACATCACTTGTGGCCTTTCCCTTCCTTTTAAAATAATGCATGGATTTGTTTTTGGAAGGTGTGGCTGTGTGTGCGGTTCCTCTGGAAATATTCTTCCTCCGAGGGTGTCGGAAATTTCTTTCCGACCGCTTGTGTTGCCTTGGTGGTCTCTGGAATTGTGGACCACGATGATTAGCCTTCCCAGCCCTTGAGAAAAGGTTTTGATTTGGCTCAGGCCTCCGATAGGTGTTCCTCCTATCGGGAAATATCCTTCTCTCAGTATTCCGCTGAGATTTGGATCCCTTGTAAGCATGATGGCAACTGGCATACTTGTAAGGTTGGGCGTGGAATCTCTGGACAGCTGGTGCTGGCTGTCGGATTCCACTGGCAGCTGACGCTGACTTCCTTGCCTTAGAATATTTCGGCTTAGTCTGCGTCCTTGGGTATGCTGGCGTCCTGTCAGCAGAGGATCTTTCCAGTTGAGGATTTTGTCGTGATGACTCACCTATGTGTCTGGACTTATGGTTCCTATGCTGATCAGCCACACGGGACTGACTGGCATTACCAGCTGGTGCTGATGCATTTGCTAGTTGGCCCTTACCCTTACCAGTACTGATTTGTTCGGGCTGATTTATGCTCAAATCTTTTGTAAATCCCAACCCGGACTTATCAGAAGGCTTTCTCCAATGACTTAGAGCTGCTTCCAAGTCTTTTGAGCCTTTATTTAGAAAATTTATTTTATTTTCTTGCTCCAGAACGAGATTGTGAAAATTATCTCGCTCAGTTTTTGTAATTTGAAAATCTTGGAGCAACTCAAAGTGAGTCTTTTTCAAAGTGGCTAGCTCTTCACTGATTGACCTCGATTTTTCAATCTCCTTGGTCAAAACAGAAATTTGATCCTTCAGCGAAGCATTTTCGCCAGCCAAGACATTCTTTATTTCATAAAATTTTAAAAATTCTTGTTGAAGAATGTCTATTGTGACAGCTTCTGAGTCGGAGCAATGCGACTCAGCATCGTCTAGGATGCATGGAGATATGATGTGCAATGAGGGAACAGATTGTACCTGGTTGTCAGCAGCAAGTGCTTGTTCCTCCTCACTGTCAGCACATTCTTCATGTGCTTCCTCTCCGAAAGCTACCATCAGCGCCAGTAGCGCTTCCTCTTCTGACTCTTCAGCTGACGCGTGCAATCTGTTGCGCTTCATCTGATCTGTCTCCTGACAGAGACTGTCAAGGTAATCCCATACTCCTTTGGCATTGTCAAACTGGAGGGCTTCCTCCATCAGCGACTCTGGAAGAGAAGCCAGGATCAACTCGTGAGCAATGGAATCCAACTGATTCCGCTTCCTGTCCTCGGCGTTCCATTCGTCTTGAGGCTTAGGGATCACAGCAGCTGGATGATCTCCTAGCTGGTGCTGTATCTTGGTGATCTCGATTGGCCCTTTCTCCAGCACATCTTTCATCTCTGGATGGATGCTCTTTAGAGAGATAAGAGTCCCCTTTCGCCATGTTGTGTGCTTCTCCGGTTTGTAGTCAAGTAGCTTCGGAATATTCATTTTGATATACCTGAGCTAATCAAACAGACAAACAAATAGAGCGCAAGGAAACGCGGATCACGGTCCTAAGCGACTCAGATACGAAAGGTCTATAAGAACCGTCCGCTCTGATACCACTTGTTGGTCCCGGATTATCAGGGTATAACTTAGCAGCGGAAAATGTGGTTAATCGTTTCTTGCACTCTGCTGGTTACTCAGCTGACTGGGACCTTGTCAGCTGGTAAGTCAACTTGCACTCTGCGTACTCAGCTGACTGGCGACTGGCTCGTCAGCTGGTATCTCAAGACTTAGAATATTTTAGGCCTTGTTTGCACAGTTATATCAGTTTTCAGATATACACCAGCACTTGGGTGCTGGGTTTTAAATCAGTATGAAATGCAGAAAACGGATAAAAGACAAAGGATTTATAGTGGTTCGATCAACTGATCTACGTCCACTCTCCAGTCGTAGCACTGGAAATTCACTATAGAGTAATCAGGTGCAAGTTGCCTACGATCTATCTCTAGCTGGTGCGACCCTTGTCCACCACTTCGCTAGATCAACCGCTCCCGGTCTTGATTCCTTCTTCAACTCTCTTCTCGGCTGGTGGAGTGCGAGCACGTCACTTCAACCTCCACAGCAGTTTGGGTGTTTAGTTCTCCCAAGAACGTATCTTCTCAATACGGCAAACTGCCCATGATAACTCAGGTGCTGACTTGCACAAGAGCTGCTGTGAACTTCCTCGGAAGAGAAAGAACACCAAAGAGATCAGTAACTTACAAGCTGGAAGCTTGAAGTCTCGTGTTTGAATAAATCAACACACGGAAAGCTTTAAGAAAAGCCTCGAAAGATTGTTAGCGATTTGCTTGTTCGTGCGTAAGAACTTTCGGTCGGAGAGTGCTAACTAATTGAATGTTGATGGATCCCAGGTATTTATAGACGCGGGATCCCATTCAAATCTTCTAGCCGTTTGGACACATCCGGAAAGGTGTCAGACCTGGGATGTCCTTCTGACGGTGGTAGGTATGTTTTTCCGGAAGGAACCATACCTTTGGTCGCTTTATCTGACACAGATCTCTTTGTGTCAGAACGGCTCTTTAAGTCAGTACGAGGAATCGAGACTGGTGTCTTGTAACTGATGGACTTTAAGGTATCCTCCTTAAAGTTATACTTTGTCAGCTAATTCCTCGACGAATCTTCTTTTTGTCTCTAAGACTCTGGGAGAGAGAATCTGGAATTCTGCTGGTAACATCCGACTGGTAGATCATTCTGGTGATCTTGTGCTGGCAGTCTCTGCTGGTGACTTGCGCTGGCACAATCTAAGTCTACCAATATGTCTGATGTTAACTCTTGGAATCTCCCATGACTGGTGGCTTCACCGCTGGTGAATAGTGTCAGTGAGAACACGTATTCTGCTGGTAAGGTTTGTCAGCCGCCTGCTGATGAAAACCTTCACAACTGGTGAACAGTAACCAGTCATTAGCTCTTCTCATGCTGGTGAACAGTGTCAGCATGAGTCTTGTCAGCCGCCATCTGATGAAACTTTTCCAACTGGTGAACAGTACCAGTGGTAAGCACTTCTCATGCTGGTGAACAGTGTCAGCATGAGTCTTGATCAGCTGCGACTACAACTCAAAAGACCTAAACAGGACTTTACATTTGAGACTAGAGCTATCTAGAGACAACTGACGCTGGTAGGACTTTGGATTTGATCCACCAAAACACCAAAAACTATGATCTAAACAAGTAGCTACTGGGGAAAGGAAACTTAGCCAAATTTCCCAACAACCTGCCTTGTCGGCCTGAACCCCTGCAAAGTATAACAAACATGATCAGTAGCTCCAGTATCCACTACCCAAGAATGGGTAGAAACCGATGCTAAACATGTTTCCGTTATAAATGCACATGACGTACCTTGTCTACCCGTGCCGAGCACTAGACAATCTACTTCACTTCGTTTGCGTTTGCGTTTGCGTGGCCTGATGACATCTTCTGCTAAATCAGCTTCATCTAACCTTTTAAGCATTTCCTTTGCTTCAGCAACAGTCTTGTCAAAACATGACAAAGTTGGAGCAAATTCCAATGCCCTAAGGTCAGATTCCTCTCGCATCAGGGCTAAGAGTAACTCAGGAAGAGTAAACTCGCGCCTGGTACCGAGGGACTTGATGAAATCATTATAAGAATCAGACAGAGAGTGCAAGACAATGTTTATTTCTGCCCGCTTACTGACTTGTCCACCTCTCTTTCTGTACTTTCTCATAATTCTCATCATACTGACAAAGTGCAGAAGCAAAGGACTCCCATCAGTCATCCTCTAGCAGACCAGGTCCTCCACAAGATTATAACTGACAGTTTGTCTAGCCTTCCCATAAACTTTCACAAGGTCCCTCCATATCTCAACAGCAGTTCGGAACTTCTTGTACTTGAGCTTTAATTCTCTAGACAGACTCTTCATGATGAGTCTGCGGGCAAACTCATCAGAAGCTACCCATCTGTCATAGAACACTCGCTCATAACCAGTACAGTTCCAATACTTGGGAGTTAGAGGGTCCATGTAAAGTATATGGGCGTGTTTTGCAGTGCAGAGTATTTCCATGAAGCATAACTTCCACTCAAGAAAATTCGGACCAGTTAAAGGGTTTGTTATTAAGAGGTTGACAACGTGAGCAATAGACATGTCTGAAAACAATAAATTAAAGCAGAAATTAAAACATAGTCGCAAAGTATTGAAATAATTAAATATTGAAACCTTATGATAAAGCAATATTAATGTTTCCTCCAATTTGCCTAAGTATTACTATAGCAAGCCACACGTGTGGACGTTTACAACAAAACACTTAACCAGACTGCGTCTTTCAATTCCAGTCCTTTAATTCCCATCCATGCCCGGGTTCCTTAGACAAATGGAATTACTAATTGGAGACTAACTTAAGACCATATTATTCTACTGAGCAGGGACATCACAAATGAGTTATACTCTGGGTAATATCTAAGCTAGCTTACCACCAAAGCCAACCCTCTCATATAAGGATCTATTAGAACACACCCGATCCCTATAATAAGGCTATCTCATTTAATTCAATCCCTAGAGAACTTATGAAAATTTAATACGCAAGCTACACATGTAGACGTTTACGCATGAACTCCCACTTCTCACATGAAATAAATGTTTGTTTTAAGAAATCATATCTATTAGAACTTATGAATAATAAATTAAGTAAGCTACACATGTAGACGTTTACCTAATATATTACCCACTTCCAATAAAGAATACCTTAAGGAGGTCTTATTAAATTATGAGCTTAGTAATTTTTAGTTCATAAGGTTCAATTGCTCAGATTATTTTATGTAGCCATAATTATAACATTGCTAAAATTCTATCATGCATTGCATGAACCCCGGATTTATAGTTATAATTAATTACACAAAATAAATCACATAACATGCTTTAAAGTTGTAAATAAAAGCAGTAAACGTGCTCCTATTATCTACAACATGCTTATATGCTGCGCAATTAAATTAAACACATATATCATGCGAAGACAGATAATAAAACAAATAAAAAATGTCCTCGTGGCCCCATGATACAAAAATGAAATAATTCTAACTATTACAAGTTGGAATTAATTATATAGATCTTCGACTGGGCTCCCAGTACTTGGATTGTGATCTGAATTTATTATCTGAATCTGAGCCTCCAAGATTTGATCTATCAGAAAATTGGACAACTGGGCCAGTTAACCAAATCGCAGGCCTAGGCACACATTGCAAGCCCAATAGCCCGCGAGAACTTGGCCCGACGAGCCACCACCGGCGAACCACCACCATCGGCGACTCGCCGCCGCCGTGAGGGCTCTCGGAATCGCGCAACAGCCATGCACGTACGTGCATGGTTGCAGCCCGCGATACCGCCTCCTCCAGTCATTGCCCGTTTCGCATGCCGCCGCCACGGCTTGCCCCGACCGTCGCCCGAACCACCGTTCACCATCTTCTCCACCGTCGGCTACCACGACTCACCGGAAAACGTGCAGGGAGCGCGACAGAAGAGACGCGCGCAACATGTAAACCTTAGGGTTTGCGATGATCTGCACGCGCAAGCCATCCCAACGAACCGCCCCCAGCCCGCGCCTCCATCCGCGAGCCGCTGCCGTCACCACCTGGCTCCCGCCGATGCCGACCGAGGGAGGGAGGAGCACCGCCGGCGTCGCGCGCAGGGCCATGCAGGTCTGCCGCGCAGCGCGCGTGCCTCTCGCTATGGCCGCATCGCCGCCGTCCCTGGCCTCCTGCTGCTCCGCCCCCGCGTCGCCAGCCATCCCTGGAGCGCCGCACCTGGCCTGGCCAGCCTCGGCCGCGCGGCTGCTGCTCGTAGCACGCGCCGCGTGCTGAAACCATAGGGTTTCCGCGCAGCTGTGCCTCCGTCGTGGCTGCCGTGCCTGCCGTGCGCGACCGTCGTGCACAGCCTTATTCTGTGCCGGCGCCGTCGTGCGTTGTGCGACCCTTCATTCTTCGTGTTCTTCGTTCTTTATTTTACAGATTTAATTTTTGAAATAAAATATTACATTTGAAATATCTAATTACATTCTAAAAATCTAAAGCTAACCACGAATTTATCTCGTGAACGAATCCATATAAAAGGGCGGATTAACCCGAGAACCAAGAGGACGAAAAAACATGAACATACAATCCAAAACCCATGCAATCATTCAATAATAATTATCATGCAGATCGTAGGCAATATTATTTTTTCCGATAGAGCCAATTAATTTAATCTAGCTTTGATACCAATTGAAGGGATTCGTGAACTGAATCACGAAGTCCGTTTGCCAAGGGTCGTTAATTGGAATATCAAAATAAATTGCTATGCCTATGAATAATCCTAGCATGCTCCTATTGAATATGCATAAGGGGGTTTATGCGGAATACCTGGATTGCAAAACCTTGAAGAACGAGTGCGCGGAGATTCCTCTTGATCTTTCCTACGCACAAAGATTTAATTCCTAATAGATTGAGGAAATAAATCTTATGAAAATAAGATAATTATTTTTGAATAAACCAGGAGAGAGAGAAGAGAGAAAATCCTCCTGACCTGATCTTCTGATCTGTATCCCAACTAATCTGAATATCTGGTGAAGATTCCCTTCAGATTCCTTGCCCGGTTGAGAAGCAGAATTTACTCCTCGTTTCTCAGATCTAGTCGATCACCACAGCTCCCAAAACCTGGTTTGCTGTGTGCAACTTATGATCTTGTGGTGTGTTGAGATCTGAGGAACTGAGTCCTATTTATAGGAGAATACTGGACTTCTATTGGGCTTGAGTTTCATGGGCCAGACCAGGGACCAAAATGCAAATTCTCATATTTAACCCAGAATATAATTAATTAATTAATATTGATTCATTCAAGTAGAGAATCAATATTGTCCTACCTATTTGCTACCACGTTTTGAGGTACGGGTTGCATGGGCTCGGTATATCCCCACATTTAATGTTACAGACATTCGTTAATTAATTTAAGCTCTGACAAGCTATTTAATTAATTAACATCTTATATTCCTGAATCAATCCACTCAAACCTTTTTCACTTATGCTTGAACTTAATCAGCCTGCAGGACTTTAGCATAACGAACCTTTTGAGTTGTTCAGGGAATGTCACCATCCTATACTGGATGTGGTTACCTAGTTCCAGTACCAGACAGTCATACACAAACTGCTATTACCCAAGTTACAGATATACAAGATCAACTAGAGTCTTTCTCTGCAACTCAAAATAATACACAATCTGCATATACTTCTATACCTTCATTAAGGCTTAGGATCTCATCAAGCCATAGAGATCTAGATTCTTTTAATGTCAGATAAAAGAATCGATCTCGACTTAGGTCCTTATCAATGTGTGCCCCACAGCAGCATACTAAGCCATCCAAGATAAGATGCTTATTACTGCGTATGCTGCAGCCTACACCGACATTTTATCCTTAAACTATCTCAGCTGTGATAACCATTTATATCTCACTAGGTCAAATGATCCATACGATCTTCCGTGATCTTCTACACACCGTATGATCTCCCTATCGACGAGATAAGAGGATAATTGCGTTTGCGATACATGTTTGTTAATTCAGACAGGAGATGAACGTACAACATTTATGATTCCCAGTATATTAACCAATTGACCTTGTACATAATATACCAATCATAATGCTTTCAGTATATAAATCCATCATCTTAGACCAAGGGAATAGACACTAATCTTCTGCTCTTTCGCCAGCGTGATTAGAGCCTGGAAGTCCAAGCTGTGGCATCCTTAATGAAGGAAGAATAGATCGAATTGTGCTAAAGGGTTATGCGAATCTATCCCATTGATATGGTATCCACATGTTGGTATGTTCATTGATTTTATTTTGTGGGTGACTCGAAGTACATATCTCTAATAGAATAATTCTTCTGACTCAAAAGAATGAGTAGGCAATGTAGTAGTGTTTTCTTGTGTTTCTTCTTAGAAGGTTCCTGCTTCACTATTTTCTAAAGATGTTCATAAAGGCTCTGTGATGGAGATCCTAGTGAGTTGTAAGAAAAAGATTAATTGAATATTAATTAAACATTAATTGAAGATCAATTGAGGATTAATTTCATTTTTTACTTTAGTTTTTTTAAATTAATTTTGAGTTTTTACTTAGTTCCTTCTAGATGTTTAGTTTCTTTTTATTATAAAGATATTGAGATATACTTGTTTTATATCTTGATATATTTGATATGCTTTTAGATTTATTTTTCTTATTAGATTAGGGATTTGAGTTATCTATATATAGGCCTTGTTTTGGACGATTTATTCAGAATCCCGCAACCATTTATGGCATCTTCACTTTATCTTTTGTTGTTAAGGCGAGTTGGGTTTTGGGTCATAGGGGTTTGTTTTTGTTCTCCTACTGTTCTCTAAGGGTCAACTTCAAAGGTGTTGGATTTTCCCTCGTATCAATTCTAGTGGTCTCAACATGCATCTATCTTTCCGTCAATTTTGGGTTGCAATATAAACCTTCCGGCGAGGATCATATCACTCTGTTCCAGTCTTTGGAGCATTTCTCAGTACTACAAGTGGTTGAGCAGTGCTTGCCTCAACATAGCCCATAGTCTGATTATGAGGAGGGTTTGCCTTCACTTCAAGATTATCAATTGTGTACTCTTCAGCTTCCCCCAGAATGACATTCTCCAGTACTAACTTTTCTGGAGAATCCTCCTTTTCAAGAAATTTCAAGAGGAGGGATATGAGTCGTTATTGTGGTTGATGGTTCGGTTGGCATAGAAAGAACTTCCCTCTCACTATTCATCTACATCTTTAATAATCTAGTCACATTGAGTGGCGAAAGATGAAGAAAAGACTAGCTGCCTACATATCAAGTAAATTGTCATTGTAGTCGGTGGCTTTAGAAAGGGTTGTTGAGACATCTTCTTCTTGTGAGTCTTCTATTTCTTTTCTTTCTTTATTTCGTTATATTTTTTGAGATCGGGTTAAGATGACTCAGGGAAGGACAAGGTCAACTTTTTCTTAGCATGGGCCTAGCAGCTGGTGCATCATGAGGATTGGCTTGCACATATAAATTGGTGCTTGTCTGGAAGCTAGTGACCTTGCTCCCTTAGGAATTTGTACTATAATCTTAATCAATTTTGACACTGGAATCAGTTTCTCCATCTCCTCAAATAAGTTTTCATCTACTTTCTTTCTTTTTTCAACTTATTGCTTCTATATTTTAGATGAAGTGGGAGAAATTAACAGATGTACCCACTTATCTAATATTTCTTCACTTATTTAGTATCTTTCTTCATTGCCTTCTTCCCAACCAATCGGACTAGTTTCTTCATATCTCGTGGTGCCTTCTTCTTCCTAAGGAATGAAGTTAGAGGAGGCAAGTTCATCTCCTTTATCCAACTACCTCAATTGCTCAAGAATATATCTTATATTCAGGTCAAAGCTAACATCCTCCTTAAAGCAATGATTTTCCCTCACGGTGACATTTTTCCGCTCATGATCAAGAATACGACCATAAATAAAATCTTCCCAATCACCCTTTAAATCACCATTTAGTGTCATCATGGGCATATACTTCTTCTAACTTAGTTCAGAAAAGAGAACCCACTTTGTAAACAATCATTTCACAAATGATAGAAAGATGTGATCTGCCACAGAACATCTATACCAAAGGATGAGTGGGAGTTTACTCCTGCAGAATGTTGGTCTGCCATCTCTGTGTCAGCACTTTGCTAAGTAGAAACTTGCTCTGCTTCATTTGTCTTCATCTCAACTTCTTTGGCAATGCATTCTGCCTCAATCCTTTCAATCTCAGCTGCATGCTCAACTTTAATTCTTGTTTTCTCGGCAATCATAGCAGCAATCTTTCGTCCAATTTGTTTGGCCTTAGTTTGGGGTGCTTTTCTTAATAAACCAGAGATATGAGCATCAACTATGATGTGTGCAATGGACATAGCCTAAGCACTAGTCTTCATAGTAGTGACGATTTGCTCAATCATATTCTATTGTTCAGTTTTCACAACTTGAAATAAAAGGTCAATTATTGACACTTCTAGGATGGATTTTAGTTCACTAATGAATAGAGCTTGAACAACCTGTTTCTTAGATCTGATATTGCGGATGGGAGTTAGTTTTCCACCGTGAAGTCATTCGGCTTTACTTCAGCAAATATGATCGGCTTTGGAGGACCATATAAAATCTACTGCATCCGAGAAAGCTCTGTGTTGTGTGGGAGTGCCTCTACAAGAGTAATTGATTGCTAATTCAATGTTTGCCTCTCCAAGATGGCTATATCCCTTATGGTCAATTATTCCTACAAACAACATTAGCTTAAACCCACTTTCTAACTTATCAGGTTCCTTTGTCAACACATCTGCTGGAATCCCCAAACCCTCATTCTCGTTAAACTTGGATTTTTCCCATACCAGAGTTCCAGAGGCGTTTTAAGAACTGATTTAGAAGGTACTAGGTTAAGCAAATAGGCTGCTGTCTCCAAGGCATATCCCCAAACGAAATCGGAAAGCTTGCATAACTCTTCATGGACCTAACCATTTCCTTCCTATTTCTTATTTCCTCTACACCATTTTGTTCAAGGGTTCCTGGTGCAGTCCATTGGGACGTAACCCCATTATCTGACAGACACTACTAGAATTCGTTACTGAGGTATTCTCCACCACGATTTGATTGTAGTGTTTTGATAGTCTTGCCAAGCTTTTTTTCTACCTTAGTCCCGAACTCTTTGAATTTCTCAAAACATTCAGACTTGTACCGAAGCAAATAGACATATCCAAATCTTTAGTAATCGTCAATGAACGTGACAAAGTACTCATAACCTCCACAAGCTTGCATGGACATCGGTCCACATAAGTCAGAGTGGATCAATTCCAACACATCCTCTGTTCGAGACTGACTTGCCTTAAAATGACTAATCGTTATTTTTTCCTCTATACACGATTCACAAACTTGATGCGGCACCACTTGGAAAGATTCTAAGAGCCCTTCACTTGCTAGTCTTTTGATCCTCTTTAGATTGATGTGACCTAGCCTCAAGTGCCAGAGATATGTTTGATCCTCATCGGAAGAAAATTTTCTCTTTAAATGTTTATTATTATTGGATGAGTTCGCAACATTCATGGAAGATTTATGCATATATAGAGAGTCAATCAGTTTGCCATGACATATAACACCGTTATTCATAATGATAGATTGGGATGTCAAATAGGCCAACCCGCCGGGTTTCGAGCCAATCCATCGGTCTGGGCCAAACAGGCCGCTACTTTTTGTCGGTTTGAAAATTCTCAGCCCTAACCCTAACCCTTCGGTTTACGGGCTGGCCCGTCGGGCTGACAAAATTATGAATTTTTATATTTATTTGTTTTATTAATAAAATAAATTATATATATATATATATAACTATTTTTATAATTGAATACTAAACATAAAATATTGTATAGTAAGACATTAGATAAATTAAATAATCATATTAAATATATTAATAACAAAAGACATGATATATCATTTTGCAATATATATATATATATAGAGTTGTGTTCAAATCCGAACTAAATGTTGTGAATGAACTATGAACTTTTCATTGTTGTGTGTTTAATTGATCATTGTAGATTATATGATAGTTCATTTTAGTACTTAATTATGATACTTCATTGTTGTGTGTGTAATTGATCATTGTAGAGTATATGATACTGTAATGAGATATTATACATACAATAATGATCAATTACACACACAACAATGAAAGTTCATAGTTCATACAGGAAGATGAGTTCAGCCTAGAATGCACCCATGTATATATATATATATATATATCATAAAAATTTGATGAAGTTTTACAATATATGTTAAATAATTTGCTATGACATAAAGTAAACTGTAACAATTATTTAAGTAACAAGATATTATAGTTTTACTAAATAATTTTATAAGTTTGTGAATCTAAATAACTCTTAGAATTTAATTTATCTAAAATAATAATTAATATTTTAAAAACCAATCATTTTTTAAATATTCTTTTAAATTATTTATTTAAAATAAATTTTCTTAGTAGTAAAAATATAGGTATATCATTTGTGTGACATAAAATTTACTTAAAACTTCAATTTAAATATAAAATAAGTCTAGTATAAAATAGTTGATATTTAATTTTCCAAGATTAAATAATTTAATTATATTAAAATATTTTAATATTTTTTTTAAAAAAAGGGAGTGGCCCGTCGGGCCAACCCGTAGCCCGGCGGGTCCAGCCCGTTTAATCCGCAACCCATTTAGTCTGAACCATTTAGCCCAGTTCCTTATCGGTTAAGAAATTTTCAACTGTAATCCGGTGTTTGTCTTGGATTATTCGGGTCAATCCGTCGGTTCCGGGCTAAATTGACATCCCTAATGATAGAAACTCCACTATAAAAAATAACTGAAAATCCATCATTTAATAACTTGGAAATTAAAATTAAGTTCCGCCAAAACACCGGCACATATAATGTTGGGATTATATACTGAAAGCATATATGATTAAGTGTTTTGTACACTGGTCTTCATATATGTTGCTGCAACAATGCTCGCTATCTGATTAAATAAACATACAACGAATCATAATGTCCTATTATCTCGCCTATAGGGATGATCATATGGTGTGTAGGAGATCACAGAGGATCATATGAATCGTTTGACCTAGCGAGATATAAACAGTATCACAACTGAGACGGTCCCTGGATAGGCTGTCGGTCTAAGCTGCGGCACATCGGTTCATAAGTGGGCTTATCCTAGCTACTTGATGTGTCGGTACATAGTTATGTATTGATGGGATCAACAGTGGGATGTGCCATTCTCATTGACATATGAATGAGCCAGATTCCTAACATACTTCCTATGATCTTAAACCTAACTGAAGGATAAGGGGCACACACAGATTGACCACACTTTGATTTTCCAAGGTGGCGAGTCTTACATGTACTCTTATACCCGTATTTTGGGTGTTGGCAATTTGTGTGTGGCCTGCTTAGTCTGGACGTTTAGGTAAGCATATCCGTTTCAGGATGGTGACATTCCCTGAGGAGCTCAGAAGGTTCATTATGCTAAACCCTGCAGGTTGAATTATTTAATTCAGGCATAAGTGAAAAGGAGTGAGTGGCATTACTCAGGAAATAAGAGATTAATTAATTGTGGCTGATTGTCATAAGCCAAATTAATTAATGAATGTCTAAAACCTTAAATATGTGGATCATGTTAGTTTGGTGCAACCCGTTCCTAATAACGTGGTAATAAAGGGGCGAGTCAGCATTGTTACCGTGGTGAAGGTTAAAACAATGTTTTATTAATTAATTATGTTCTGGGTTGAACAAGGAAGGATTAATTAATAAAGAGGGCCCACTTTATTATTTGCATCTGATCCCTGGTCTGGCCCATTAACTGCTCACAGCCCATTAGGGTTAGGGTTTCTCAAAACCCTAACACTATATAAAGGCCTTCTCTCTATCAGATCACCTGGGGTTTTCAGTTTTGAAAATAGAGAGAGACGGCGGCGGCTATCCGGTAGGGAGGAACTGATCGATTCCTCCAGATCTCGGATTCAACTTGGTATATAATCCTCACCAGATTTCCAAGGAGCAAGGGAATAGATCAGAAGATCAGATCTGTAGGAACAACTATCCATCGCCGGCGTTCTATCTCAGATCTAAGGTTTTTTCATCGTTATTGGCTCCGATCTAGATCTGTAGATCAAACGGTGAAATCAGGTATTCTCTAATCCATCCTCTGCAATTAATTTTGTAGGAGCATGCATAGGATCTCATGGTTTATTTAATTAAAATTTGTTCCTGGTATCCTAAGAACGATCCTTGGCAAGAAATTAATTAATGGCAACTCGTGTTGTCCATCGTAGAGTCAAACCCTACATATAAAACATCTCTTAAAACTAAAACATTGTTTTCAAAGCATAATGTAAAATTTCCAACGGCTACTGGTGAGACTCGCTCTCCGCTGCCCATTGAGATGGTAATCTGATCATGCATTAGCTGCCTAGTCGGCATGAACCCATGCAAAGTATAACAAACATGATCAGTAGCTCTAGTATCCACTATCCAAGAATAGGTAGAAACCGATGCTAAACATGTTTCGGTTATAAATGCACAATACGTACCTTGTCTTCCTGTGCCAGGCACTAGACAATTTACTTTTTCACTTCGCCTGCGTTTGCATGGCCTGGAGATGACTTCTGCCTCATCATCTTCGTCTAATATTTCTAGCATTTCTTTTGCTTCAGCAACTATCTTGTCAAGAGCTGACAAAGTTGGAACAAACTCGAATGTCATGATATCAGACTCTTCTTGCAATAGTGCCCTCAGTAACTCAAACAGAGGAGACTCGCGTCTGCCAGCAAGAGACTTGATGGAATCATCAAAAGCATGAGAGAGAGAGTTTAGGACAATGTTAATCTCCGCCCGATTATTAATTCGTCCACCTCTCTTCTTATACTTTCTCATGATTTTCATCATACTTATGAAATGCAGAGTTACCGAACAGCTCTCAGTCATTCTCTTGCAAACCAGGTCCTTTACAAGATCATAACTGATTGTTCGTCTCATGTTCCCATATACTTTCACAAGGTCCCTACAGATCTCTACAGCCGTTTGGAATTTCCCGTATTTGAGCCTTAATTAGCTAGACATTCATGATGAAAAAGTAAGCAAAATCATCAAAGCTTTCCATCTGTCATAGAATTGTCGCTCATAACCAGAACATTTCCATAATCGAGGAGATTGTGGGTCCATGTAAAGTACATAGGCATGTTTCGCAGGACAGAGTATGTTCATGAAGCACTATTTCCACTCAGGAAAATTCGAATCTGTTAAAGGGTTCAGTGTTAAGAGGTTAACAATATAAGCAGTAGACATGTCTGAAAATAATAAATTAATGCACAAATTAAAACATAGTCGCAAACAGTTGAAACAAATAAATATTGAAACCTTATGATAAAACAATATTAATGTTTCCTCCAATTCGCCCAAGTATTACTATTACAAGCCACACATGTGGACGTTTACAACAAAACACTTGACCAGACTGCATCTTTCAATTCCAGTCCTTTAATTTCAATCCATGTTAGGGTTCCTTAGACAAATGGAATTATTAATCGGAGACTTACTAAAACCATATTATCCTATTGAGCAGGAACAACACAAATGAGTTATACTCTGGACAATATCAAAGCTAGCATACCACAAAAGTCAACCCTCCGATATAAAGATCTACTAGGACACACCCTGATCTCTTATAATAAGGTTGTCTCATCTATTTCAATCCCTAGATAACTTATGAAAACTCTATATGCAAGCTACAGATGTAGATATTTACGCATGAGCTCCCATTTCTCACATGAACTAAACGCTTGTCTTTAAGAAATCCCATCTATTAGAACTTATGAATAATAAATTAAGTAAGCTACGCATGTAGATGTTTACCTAATAAATTACCCACTTCGAATATGGGATAGCTTTGTTGAGGTCTTATAAAATTAAACATCTTAGTAATTTTAACTTCATAAGGTTCAATTGTACAAATTATTTTATGTAGCCATAAATTATAACATTACTAAAACTCTATCATGCAAAGCACAAACCCTGACTTTATAGTTATAATTTAATTACATAAAATAAATCATATAGCATGCTTTAAAGCTGTAAATAAAATTATTAAACGTGCTCCTATTATCTACAACATGCTTGGATGCTGCGCAATTAAATAAATCACATATATAATGAAATAACATATAATGAAACAAATAAAAATGTCCTCGTGGCCTCATGATACAAATTTAAAAATAAATCCTATCCATTAGACTTTGGATTTATTTTACAGATCTTCGACTGGGCTCCCACTGCTTGGATTAAAATTTGATTCATTTTTCTGAATTTGGGGCTCCAAGAATTAATCCATCAGAAAAATTGGACGACTGGCCCTGTTAATGTATCAAGAGCTCGTACACACATTACAAGCCTCATAACCCGCGATAACTTGGCCTGGAGGGCCACCACCGGTGAGCTATTGTCGCCAGCAACCTGCTGCCATCGGAGAGCTATCGGAATCACGCAGCACCCGTGCGGGTTGTAGCCCGCATTCCATCATCCCGTTGTCTGCCGCCGCCCCCGGCCTGCTCCGGCATCGCCCATGCTGACCACCATCTTCTTCTCCGTCAACCACCTCTGGGTCGCCGAAGAGCATGTAGAAGCACAGTGGAGACGCACGAACCAGCTGCAGTTTGCAAACCCTAGGGTTTGTGTCTCTACACAGCCGAACCGCCGCCTTCCCCGGCTGTCTCTACTACTCCTTCCACCGTCCCAAACCGCACCATCCACCACCACTATCGATATTGTTCGAAGGAGAGAGAGGCGCCGCGGGCTTGTGCGCACAACACGCGGAACCTAGGGTTCTGTCGTGCTGCGCGCACGCCATCATCCCAGGTGCCCTGCATGCTGCCCGGCCGGCCGCGCAACTGCTGCCACGCACGTGCCGCTTCCATGACTTCCGTGCACCATTCACCGCCGTGCCGTGCTGCCCTTTAGTTTCACGAACACCGTTCACGGCCTCCTACCATGCCGACATCGTCGTGCACCTACCATGTGCGTCGTGCGGTTCCTTCATTCTTTGTTTTACAGATTTAATTTGAGAATTAAAAATTACATGGAAAAATATTTTAATACAATTTGGAATTTAAATCTGACCACAGATTTATCAAGTGGGTGAAAAACGAGTCCTTATAAAAGGGCGTATTAACTTGAGAACCACGAGGAAAAAAATACTATACAATCTATGACATTCATGCATAATAATTAAATAATAATAATCATGAAAAAATCATAGGCAATATTATTTTTCCGATAGAGCCAATTATATCAACCTGGCTCTGATACCAATAGAAGGGATTTGTAGGCCATGAATTGAATCACTTAAATCCGTTTTAGCACAAATTGTTAATTGGATATCAAAATAAATTACTATGTCTTTGATTTATTCCTAGCATGCTCCTATTAATTATGCATATGAAGGTTTATCGGAATACCTGGATTGTAGAACTGAAGAACGCGATGCACAGAGATTTGATCCTTGATCCTCTTTCCCGCGCAATATGATTTATTCCTACTAGATTAAGGAATTGAATCTATGAAATTAATAATATTAATTTCGAAAGTGAAGAGGAGAGAGAAGTAGAAAACGATCCTCCAGATCAGATCTTCTGATCTATATCCCAGCTCTGATCTGAAAATTTGGTGAAGATTCCCTTCAGATTCCTTTGTCGATCGAGAAGTAGAATTTCCTCCTCATTTCTCAGATCTAGTCGATCACACACAACTCCCAAATCTTGGCATGCTTGTGTTATAACTTATGATCTTGTGGTGTATTGTGATCTGAGAAATTGAGGCCTATTTATTGGAAATTCTGATCTCTATATGGGCCCTATCTTTCATGGGCCAGACCAGGGACCAGAATGCAAATAGCAAATAAAGCCTATCAAATTAATATAATCCCATATTCAACCGAGAATATAATTAATTAATTAATTTTGATTCATGCCACCAGAGAATCAATACTGTCCTACCTATTTGCTACCACGTGGTGAGGAACGGGTAACATGGGCTCAGTATATCCCACATTTAAGGTTACAGACATTCGTTAATTAATTTAGGCTCTCACAAGCCATTTAATTAAATAACATCTTGTATTACTGATCAATCCACTCAACCATTTTCACTTATGCTTGAACTTAATCAGCCTGCAGGACTTTAGCATAACGAATCTTTTGAGCTTCTCAAGGAATGTCACGATCCTATACTGGATGTGGTTACTAGTTCCAGTACCAGACAGTTATACACAAACTGCTATCACCCAAGATACAGATATACAGGCTCAACTAGAGCCTTTCACTGCAACTCTAAGTGATACACAATCTGTGTATACTTCTGTACCTTCATTTAGGTTTAGGATCTCATCAAGCCATCAAGATCCAGATCCCTTTAATGTCAGATAAATGAATCGATCTTAACTTAGGTCCTTATCAATGCGTGCCCCCGCACTTGAAGGGATTCGTGAACTGAATCACGAAGTCCGTTTGCCAAGGATCGTTAATTGGAATATCAAAAATAAATTGCTATGCCTATGAACAATCCTAGCATGCTCCTATATTATTATGCATGAGAAGGTTTATGCAGAATACCTGGATTGATGAACTCT
The DNA here is from genome assembly GCA_026898455.1 of Plectranthus barbatus. Classification (NCBI taxonomy): domain Eukaryota; kingdom Viridiplantae; phylum Streptophyta; class Magnoliopsida; order Lamiales; family Lamiaceae; genus Plectranthus; species Plectranthus barbatus. The sequence continues at coordinate 35,294 of JAPKLW010003317.1, forward strand.
GAAGAACGCGTGCGCGGAGATGACCTTTGATCTTTCCCACGCACAAAGATTTAATTTCCTAACAGATTGAGGAAATAAATCTATGAAAATAATAATATTATTTTTGAAAATAAAGGAGAGAGAGAAGAAGAAAACTCCTCCTGATTTGATCTTCTGATCTGTATCCCAACTCGATCTGAAAATCTGGTGAAGATTCTCTATCATATCCCTTGCCCGGTTGAGAAGCAGAATTTCCTCCTCGTTCTCAGATCTAGTCGATCACCACAGCTCCCAAATCCTGGTTTGCTGTGTGTAACTTATGATCTTGTGGTGTGTTGAGATCTGAGGAACTGAGGCCTATTTATAGGAAATTACTGGACTCCTATTGGGCTTGAGTTTCATGGGCCAGACCAGGGACCAAAATGCAAATAGCAAATAAGGCCTATCAATTAATTAATTCCCATATTCAACCCAGAATATAATTAATTAATTAATATTGATTCATTCCACCAGAGAATCAATACTGTCCTACCAATTTGCTACCACGTTTTGAGGTACGGGTTGCATGGGCTCGGTATATCCCCCCATTTAAGGTTACAGACACTCGTTAATTAATTTAAGCTCTGACAAGCTATTTAATTAATTAACATCTTATATTCCTGAATCAATCCACTCAAACCTTTTCACTTATGCTTGAACTTAATCAGCCTGCAGGACTTAGCATAACGAACCTTTTGAGCTGTTCAGGGAATGTCACCATCCTATACTGGATGTGGTTACCTAGTTCCAGTACCAGACAGTCATACACAAACTGCTATTACCCAAGACACAGATATACAAGCTCAACTAGAGCCTTTCAGTGCAACTCAAAGTAATACACAATTTGCATATACTTTTGTACCTTCATTTAGGCTTAAGATCTCATCAAGCCATAGAGATCTAGATTCTTTTAATGTCAAATAAAAGAATCGATCTCGACTTAGGTCCTTATCAATGTGTGCCCCACACCAGCATACCAAGCCATCCAAGATAAGATGCTCATTACTGCGTATGCTGCAGCCTACACCGACAGTTTATCCTGGAACTATCTCAGCTGTGATAACTATTTATATCTCGCTAGGTCGAACGATCCATACGATCTTCCGTATGATCTCCCTATCGACGAGATAAGAGGATAATTGCGTTTGCGACACATGTTTGTTAATTCAGACAGGAGATGAACATACAACATTTATGACCAATCGACCTTGTACATAATATACCAATCATAATGCTTTCAGTATATAAATGTTGGTCCCGGATTATCAGGGTATAACTTGGCAGCGGAAAATGTGTTAAATCGTTTCTTACGCTCTGCTGGTTACTCAGCTGACTGGGACCTTGTCAGCTGGTAAGTCAACTGGCACTATGAGTACTCAGCTGACTGGCGACTGGCTGGTCAGCTGGTAGCTCAAGACTTAGAATATCAGTTTTCAGATATACACCAACACTTGAGTGCTGGGTTTCAAATCAGTATGAAAATGCAGAAAGCTGATAAAGACAAAAGGATTTTTATAGTGGTTCGATCAACTGATCTACGTCCACTCTCCAGTCGTAGCACTGGAAATTCACTAAGAGTAATCAGGTACAAGAGTCCTACGATCTATCTCTAGCTGGTGAATGCCCCGTCCACCAGTTCACTAGATCAACCGCTCCCGGCCTTGATTCCTTCTTCAACTCTTATCAGCTGGTGGAGTGCGAGCACGTCACTTCAACCTCCACAGCTGACTGGGTGTTCAGTTCTCCCAAGAACGTAAAGAGTAATCGGTCACAGGTGTCCTACGATCTATCTCTAGCTGGTGAATGCCCCGTCCACCAGTTCACTAGATCAACCGCTCCCGGTCCTGTTTCCTCTTCAACTCTCGTCAGATGGTGGAGTGCGAGCACGTCACTTCAACCTCCATAGCTGACTGGGTGTTTTAGTTCTCCCAAGAACGTGAATCTCAATACGGCAAACTGCCCGTAATAACTCAGGTGCTGGCTGGCACAAGAGCTGCTGTGAACTTCCTCGGAAGAGAAAGAACACCAATGAGATCTGTAACTTACAAGCTGGAAGCTTGAAGTCTCGTGTTTGAATAAATCAACACACGGATAAGATTTAAGAAAAGCCTCAAACGATTTGCTTGCTTGCAATAAAGTTTATGCCTTTCGGTAGTTGAGCGTTCGGAGAAGAGTATTGAATGTGGAGAAGCAAGCCAGCAAGCGTGCAAGCGTCTTAAATGTTGGTAGCTCCGACCTATTTATAGACGCAGGATCCCATT
>JAPKLW010003318.1:0-44695 GCA_026898455.1 Plectranthus barbatus
TCCTCCAATAGCCCAAGTAATCTTATTGTAAGCCACACATGTGGACGCTTACAACAAAACACTCGTCCAGGCTGCATCTTTCAATTCCAATGCTTTAATTCCAATCCACGGTCAAGTACCTTAAACAAATGGAATTAATAATTGTAGATCAAGTAAGACCATGTTATCCTATTGAGCAGGAACATCACACAGGAGTTATGCTATAGATGCCATCTAATCACGTGAACTAAAAGGCCAACTTTTCATTAAAAAATTCAATTTTCATACACACCAGATCCATGCCGCATGTTTGTTATAACAAAGGTGTCTCATTTAATTAAATCCTAGATTACTTATGAAAATGAAATACGCAAGCTACACATGTAGCGCTTATGCAAAGGCTCCCACTACTCACATGAATTAGATGTTTTTTTTAAGAAATCTAATCTATTGGAACCTATGAATAATAGAAAAAGCAAACTAAACATGTAGAAGTTTACTTATTGAATTACCCACTTCCAATAAGAGATCGCTTTGTGGAGGTCTTAAAAAACTGGTTAGTAAATTAAATTCATAATGTTTGAAAACTTTTAATATTTGTGCATAGATTATTTCCTGTTACTATATATTATAAAATTGTTAAAACTATATCATGCTTAGCATGAATTCTGAATTTATAGTTATAATTTTACTTATGAAATAAATTACATAAACATGGTTTTAACGCTGTAAATAACAAAGCAATAAATGTGTTCCTATTATCAACACATGCTTGGACGTAGTGCAAATAATAAAACAATTATATAATACGAGAATACTTTAAACCAATGAGAATAGTCCTCGTGGCCCCATGATACAATTACAAGAATTAATATTAATAGTAACTGTTACGAGTTGGAATTAAAATACAAATCTTCAACCGGGCTCCCAGTTTTAGGCTTGAAAATCTGATAATTTGAAATGGGCTTTTGTGAACAGTTTGGGCTTGACAAAATTAAACAATCGGACCTGCATACACACCATGATTCTCATGTACATGGTCCCATTCTTGAAGCTCGCCGAAAACGTGCAACAACTGCAGCCACAATCCGCAGTCCAACATTTGCCGTCGATCTTCTAAATTAATGTTTGTCGCCCCCACGTCTCATTTCATCACCCACGTCTGTTGCCGGAGGGAGGCGGTGCAAGGAGTTTTCCTGTGTTGTGTGATAAGCTCTTAAATACACTCACTTATTCATGTTTTTCTCCTTTGTTTTAGTTAATTTATGTTTATTTATTAGTATATTTTGTGCATGAGCCTATTATAGAGGATGCTATCCTTGCCATGGCGAGATTTTGCAGGTTTTGGGGCTAAAAATTGCTGAGGTTTTGCAAGTTATGATTTCCCTATCGACGAGATAAGAGAATTGAGTAGCTTGCGATACATGTTTGTTACTTCAGACGGGAGATGATAATACAACAATAATGATTACTAGTATATTAGCCAAAATCTTTGTTAAAAATCTATTAGGATCTATGAGGCAGAGGAAACAACGGCTAGACGAGTGAGCAAGTGGACTGGTGGACGGTGGCATTCAGCCACTTGTGAAAGAATGTGGGAACCTTTCTATTCCAAAACCTACTGTATTCCAGACTTAAGGTCTGAAGAGTGGACATAGGGTTCTTGTATATGGACCACTATAAATTCTTATGCATTTATTGTTTTATTTACTTTTTCATAAGAATTTAAAACTCAAAACTATCTAAGTATTGAAGTATACTTGAAACCTGAACTAAGCATTAGACTCACTATTATGTAGTTTTCAGAGACATAAGCTAGTGAGTAATAACAAGTTTGTGAGTGTAAGTTTTTGTGTAAAATTTCCGCTGCATGTATTAGAACTTTGATCTTTGGACCAACAAGTGGTATGATGAGTGGACATAAGGGAGAAAAAGCGTGCATAGTTGGACTCCGTAGTTTACAAAATAATCTTGTTAGCACTTGTAGAGGCTTTCAAGATAGAAGTGATGTAGTTCAATAGCGGTAAGGAAGTTTGAGACTTCCTTGGCAGTTTATGTAAAGTGACCAAGCAGATGAAGAAGAATAAGCTTAAAGTTTGTGTTGACAAATATGAATCATTTGAGATGCTTCCTTCTGAAAACGTAAAGCCATGGAAGTAATATTCAACACAATTGTAAGCGATCTTATAACATTGTGTAGGAACAGAGTCTACAATAGGCGATGTGAATCACCATTTATTTCTTCACCACCGATTTTTTTTTATTTTATGGAATATCAAATTAAATACCATGACAATAAGTATATGCCTATGTATGCTCCTATTTAATTTAATACATAGATTCAACGAATACCTCAACTCCAGCAATTTTAAAAACGGCGGAAGATGGTTGATCCTATCAATACATTAAGATGTACAGAGCATACAAATCAGTCAAGATAAACCACTATAGTACTTGTGTGCCTCAGCCTAAACCGGCAACCCAACCAAAAACTGTCTTAGCTGTGATAAATGTTTATATATCGCTCGGTCGAACCATCTTTTGTGATCTCTTACACATCATATGATCTCTCTATCAGCAAGATAACTTGATGTGTTTGTTTGCGTTGTATGATTTCCAATTCATACAAGAATTGTTTATAGCAAGTCATTAATGATTACCAGTATATAAAAAAAACATTTCACAATATAACACTCATAATTCTTTTATGTATACAATTCCAACAGTCTCCAACTTATACTCAAAGCATTATTCCATTACTTTCCGGAGTATAACATGTGTCTATTCTAATGTAGCTATTACATTTGGTCACCAGGTGGCCAACTTCATCCTCAGTCCTAGGTTACAAACATGACCCTCGTATGCTCTCTGTAAATGGATCTATTAGATTATCCTTGGTTTCTTTATTAAATATTAGCACACCACTAGTAATGATTTCTTGTATGATGTGGTACTTTTTCTCTATGTGCTTTGACGCCTTGTGAGTTTTTGGTTCCTTAGAGTAAGCTATTAAACCAACATTATTACAATATACTGTGACAGTATTGGGAAAACTCAGTTCAATATCTAACTCCTGATGGTAGTTCCGGAGCCATACTGCTTCTTTAGAAGCCTCTGAAGCTGCCACATATTCAGCTTCCATGGTAGAGTCCGAGATACACTTCTGTTTTACACTCCTTCATGATACAGCTCCACCTCCCAAGGTGAACATATAACCTGAGGTCGATCTCTTCTAATCCTGGTCCGCCTAGAAACCCAAATCTGTATAACCCATAGGGCACAAATTCTCACGCTAATAAACAAGACAATAGTCTTGAGTTCTTTTTAGATAATTGAGAATATGCTCGACAGCAGTCTAGTGCGCCTGTCTAGGGTTGGACTGTTATCTAGCCACCATGCCTACGACATAACAGATATTTGGCTTCGTACATAGCATCGCAGACATGAGAATTCCCACTTCCGAAGCATATGGTACTTTAGCCATCTCATCCTTCTCCTCTTATATTCCAAGGCATTGCGCCTTAGACAGAGGAACACCATATCTGAAAGGTAGCAATCCTTTCTTGGCATTATGCATCCTAAAATGAGCAATCTCAGTATCAATATAATTGGTCTGAGACTAGCTTAACATCCTCTACTTGCGATCTCGTGAGACTTTAATCCCAAAGATGTATCCAGCGTCTGCTAGGTCCTTCATTTAAAACTGTTCGGATAATCATCTCTTTATATCTGACAACACCTACACATCATTGCCGAATAAGAGAATGTAATCTACATAAAGTGCAACGAATGCCACGCTTCTACTGATGCATAATCGGTACACACAACTTTTGGTTTTGCATTGTGAATATTTATAGGATTTAATCACATCAAACGTTTGTTCTATGACTGTGAAGCCTTTTTAATTCCATATAAAGACTTCTTTAGCTTCCAGACAAGATGCTCTTTACCATCCTTCACATAACCCTCTGCTAGCTGCATATAGATGTCACGACCTTCCTCAAGGTACCCGTTTAAAAACGTAGTTTTGACATCCATCTGCAAGATCTTTAGGTCCATATGTACTACTGCGGATAGAAGAATTCAAATGGATTTGACAATGGCTACCATTGAGAAGGTCTTGTCATAGTAAATTACCTCCTTTTGACAATAACCCTTCGCCACCAACCTGGCTATAAAAGCCGTTATTTCTCCTTTCGATCCTTCTTTTTTGTTTGTATACCCATTTGCAACCTATGGCTCGAGAGCCATCTGGTAGCGCAAACTTTTGGTATATACCTATAGCGGTAATTGATTTAACTGAATCCATGGCTTTATGCCAATTTTCCACATCTTTGTCATTTATTGCTTGGTCGTATGTCCATGTGTCGGTATCATCCAATCTGTTTTCTTGGATCAAGTCCAAAGACTCTCACACGAACATATACCACTCGGGATAGTGAGGTACCCTCCCACTATGATGAAGCACTGGTACCGCATCAGAACTTGATGCAGTTTCTTGTGGCTCTAAGCCTCGCAATGGAGACCTAGCAGTTGGTTTCATACCTTCCACAGGTACACTCAATTAGCTATGGGGTTTTCCCAATGGAATCACATTATCTTCTTGAATTTCTTGGAGAATGATGTCCATTTTAGATTTGTGGTTTTTCACAAACTCGTCCTCTAAGATTCTCGCGTTGGTGCTAAGAACAATCTTATGATCCTCTGGATAGTAGAAATAACCACCTTTTGTTTGTTTTGGGTATCCTACGAGCAATATTAGCTTGGGCCTACCATCTTACTTATCAGGTTCCTTTGACGAAACATATGCCGCAAAACCCCACACTCTTATATAGTAGCCCAGAAACAAAACAGACAAGTTTGCATAACTTATTATGGACCTGATCATTTCAAGAAGATCATATTTCTTCTTTCTGCTGAGGAGTGTCCGGTGCGGTCTATTGGGATGCAATCCCATGCTCTGACAAAAACTGCAAGAACTCATCACTGAGATAGTCGCCACCACAATTTGATGGTAATGACTTAATAGCCTTGTTTAACTTCTTCACCACTTCCTCTTTGAATTTCATGAATTTCTCAAAGCATTCAGACTTATAGTGAAGCAACTTAACATACCAGTATCTCTAGTAATCATCAATGAAAATGATGAAATACTTAAATCCTCTAGGATCTTGCGTAGACATCAGTCCACATAAGTTGGAGTGGATCAATTACATAACATCACTAACTCGAGACTGACTTGCCTTGAAAGGCCTACTCGTCATTTTCCCTCTATACATGATTCACAAACTCGATGTGGAACTACCTGGATATAATCCAATGTTACATCATCCACGAGTCTCTTGGTCCTCTTCTTATGGTAAAATGAGTTACATGCAACATTCACGAAAGACTCAAGCAAACAATTTATGAAATAAAGAGAGTCTTTCTATATCCCACAACAGATGACACTGTTATTGCCATTGAGAGAAACATGACTATAAAAATAACTGAAAACCCACCATTTATTAAATGGAAAATAGAAATAAGATTCCACCAGAAATCCGGCACATAAAAATATCTCATAAAATCAAAACATTATCTTGAAAGCATAATGTAACATCTCCAACTACTACAGACACACGAGAAACATTACCCAGGAGATCTTCACCATGTGATGATTCAGCTGCCTTGTCGGCCTGAACCCCTGCAAAGTGTAACAAACATGATCAGTAGCTCTAATATCCACTACCCACGAATGGGTTGATGCAAAACATGTTTCCGTTACAAACGCTAATGGCATACCTTGTCCAACCCGTTTGGTTAGACAATCCTTCATCCAGTGACCAGTTTTGCCACAACAGAAACACTTTCCCTTCTTCCCCGATGTCACAATCTTGTTTTAAATAGAACTTTTGCTCCCTAAGGCTGTCTTCTTGAATTTCTTTCCAGACACACCTTTAGGCTTAGCATCTTTCGATGAAGCAGGGCGACTACTAGTAGAAACCAAGACTGCCTTTTCAGGTTGCATGACCAACTCAGCAACCATCTGGTCACTAAGTAACTCATTAAGAGGTTACTCCTTTTTACTCATGACATCATTTCACATGAAGTTCTCAAAAGACTTCGGAAGTGAGTTGAGTATGATATCGACCTGAGCTTCCCCGTCAATACCTCCTCCATGCAACGTTAATTCATCCTTGAGGTGAGTCATGGAAATAACGTGGTCCCTCACTGAGCTACCATTAGTCATTTTACAATTCACGATTTCCCTCATGAGTTTTAATCTAACAACTCTATCCGATTCCCCATATGTAACTGTGAGTCTATCGATTTATTAAATGATTTGCCATAGTGCTAATGTTGTTGCTAGAGCACCTTAGACATAGTGGTTATAATGTAGCACTTGAATACATTATTACACTTGACCCACTTGTCATAAAGTTTTCGCTTCTCATCAGTTCACTCAGCAGTAGGGACAGCTAGACACAGAGTGTTTAAAACATATTGGTGTTCCTCTACAACTAGGATATAATCCAAGTTGTGCTTCCATTACAGGAAATTCGGACTAGTTAATTGATTTTGTGCCAAGATATTAATTACATTATTCATAGTCATATCTGAAAACAATAAGTGATTATAGTAAGAACATACATGCAGAACATTGAAACAAATATGCATTATAACCTTTTGATAAACCAATACACTTGTTTCCCCCAGTTGCCGACGTGCATCTACCACAATCTCGTTTCAATGATGCTTACGATAGACCACCTAACTAGATTGTTCTTTGAAGTTCCAGTCTTCAATTTCAATCCAAGCCAGGTATTCACCGGCTAATGAAATTAATAATCAGTAAAACTAAGATCATGTTCAACCTATTTGAGCAAGGACATCATTCATGAATTAGTACTCAGCCAACATCTAAGCATTTGACCACAATTCTAACCCTGGAAGTTAAAAGAATGATTTTTCATAAGTACTAGACCCATGATGCATGCCTTTTAAAACCTTTGTTATCTCATTTAAAATAATCCTAGAGAACTTATGAACAAATAAAGTAAGCAGGCTACGGTCGTGTAGATATCTACTCATTTCGTTGTCTACTTCTCACATGTTTAAATGTTTTATTTAGGAATATCATCTATTAGAACTTGTGAACAAATTAAGTAAGCAGACTACGGTCGTGTAGACGTCTTCACTCTCCAATGCCCACTTCTAAGAAAAGACTGCATTGTGGAGGTCTTGTTGATTTTAATTAAAATATCTTGCTTAGTCTTTTTCTTTGAAAAGGTTCACATTCGCACAGAGTATTTTATGATCTATAAATTATGTCATATCTAAAATTCCATCATATTTCCCAACATGATTCCAGTATTTATAAATATATTTTAATACATAAAATAAATCACATAAAGCACGCTTTGAATAGTAAATAATAAAACCGTAACATGCTCTCCAATTATCTACAACATGCTTTAAATAATAAATAATAAAAGTAGTAGCATGTTTTCCTATTATTTACTTCTGTGCACATAATAAATCACATTATACGAGAATATAACAAATAAAATAAAAATTCTCGTGGCCCCAGTTGCAATTACATGGGAAATAAAAAAAATTAAATCTATCTTTTACATAAATTGATTTAATACAGATCTTCAAATCGGAATCCCAATCTTTAATTTGATGTATGTAATTTTTGTTGTTGTTGATTATTGAGGTAATAATTTGTGAACTAGGGTTATCCGGCCCATTCAGATTAATTAAATTTGGATCTTGGGCCACCCACATCACAATAGGGTTTACATTCAACATATTAGGGTTTCAACAACCAAAAACCCAAGTATCAATCTTCAGGGCTGCCGTCGAGCCGTAGGGCCCCCATGCCGACCCGCATGGCCAAACCCTAGCCCTAGCCCAGCTCTCAGCCATCACCTTCTTCCTCTCACTCGAAACCCTAGCACCACCGCCACCCCTACGAAGACCCGCACTGCTTGCCCCCAGACTTACAAGAAATCGTGCCACCTGTCCACTGGATGTGCGCCACCATTACTGACACTTGCAGCGTGAAAGATAGGTAGAGCTTGCAACATACTGATGAAGCAATCACTGCACAGTTGCCACTACCTGCGGGTGGTTGCTCTTGCCCGTACCCTGCCAATGTGAACCACAACCTAGGCCCGAGGCTGCTGCACTGCGCGATGACCAAGCATGCTACCACCACTATGCGTGACAGTTGAGCAACAATAAAGAAGAAGATGCTACTGAGATGAGCAGGGATCTGCAACGCACTGCCTGTGCATGGCCGCTGCTCGCCGGCCGGCGGCGCTGCCTCCAATCAATGCCGTGCGCCACTTATGCGCAATTGTTGCCCTTTTCAACCCACCAAAAACAACTATGAACCACTGCCTCTATAGCTGTTCTTTGTTCTCTTTCAACTCCGGTTTATAGTTTGAATAAAAAAATACAATAGATTTAGATATATTACATATTTTTCATGTCAATCTAATGCAAATTTTCTCGTGATGGAAAATGAATCCAAAACCAGATTAAACACCAGAGAGGGGTCACGAGAACCAAAACATCCACAACAGATAAATTCGTCAACAATGAATTAAATAATATACATAAATCGAATGTCAAAATTTATTTTTTGACAAAGCCATAGAATATGAACTTGGCTCTAATACCTATTGTAGGAACTGTGTCTACAATAGGCGATGTGAATCACCATTTATTTCTTAACCCCATTTGTTTTATGGAATATCAAAATAAATACCATGACAATGATTATATTCCCTATGCATGCTTCTATTTAATTTAATACATGGATTCAATGAATACCTCAAGTCTAGGGGTTTGAATAAAGGTGTTAGATGGTCGATTGGTGTTCCTACATATCTGATCAATTGATATGTTCCCTTGTTCGATTCAGAAATCTTGTGACGATACGCTACTGGATTGCAACTCCACCAGACGATCTCGATTTCTCCTTTCCCTCGTATTGCAGCCGCCGCCCACAATTTGTCTCTCTTTAGGGTTTCAGTTTTGAAAATTTAAACTTACATGGGGATAAGAGAAATGGTCTATATATAGATCAAGAGAAACAATTATTATGGTTTAATAAACCCTAATGGGCTCAGAGCACTTATTGGGCTAGACCACATATCAAATGCATACAAAACATAAATAATTAATTTGTAGGGTTTGAGTCTACGATGGACAACACGAGTTGCCATTATGAATTTCTTGCCAAGGATCATTCTTAGGATACCAGGAATAAATTTCAATTAAATAAACCATGCGAACCTATGCATGCTCCTACAAAATTAATTGCAGAGGTGGATTAGAGAATACCTTATTCCACCGTTTGATCTACAGATCTAGATCGGAGCCAACAACGATGAAATAATCTTAGATCTGAGATAGAACGCCGGCGATGAACAGTTGTTCCTATAGATCTGATCTTCTGATCTGTTCCCTTGCTCCTTGGAAATCTGATGAGGATTATCTACCAAGTTGAATCCGAGATCTGGAGAAATCGATCAAGTTTCTCCCCTTCCGGATAGCCGCCGCCGTCTCTCCCATTTTACTGATTACACTGAAAGTCTAACTTGATCTGATGGAGAGAAGGCCTTATATAGTGTTAGGGTTTTGAGAAACCCTAACCCTAATGGGCTGTGAGCAGTTAATGGGCCAGACCAGGGATCAGATGCAAATAATAAAGTGGGCCCTCTTTATTAATTAATCCTTCCTTGTTCAACCCAGAACATAATTAATTAATAAAACATTGTTTTAACCTTCACCACGGTAACAATGCTGACTCGCCCCTTTATTACCACGTTATTAGGAACGGGTTGCACCAAACTAACATGATCCACATATTTAAGGTTTTAGACATTCATTAATTAATTTGGCTTATGACTATCAGCCACAAGTAATTAATATCTTATTTCCTGAGTTATGTCACTCACCCTTTTTCATTTATGCCTGAATTAAATAATTCAACCTGCAGGGTTTAGCATAATGAACCTTGTGAGCTCCTCAGGGAATGTCACCATCCTGAAACGGATATGCTTACCTAAACGTCCAGACTAAGCAGGCCACACACAAATTGCCAACACCCAAAATACGGGTATAAGAGTACATGTAAGACTTGCCACCATGGTAAATCAAAGTGCGGTCAATCTGTGTATGCCCCTTATCCTTCAGTGAGGTTTAAGATCGTAGGAAGTATGTTAGGGATCTGGCTCATTCATATGTCAATGAGAATTGCACATCCCACTGTTGATCCTATCAATACATAACTATATACCGACACATCAAGTAGCTAGGATAAGCCCACTTATGAACTGATGTGCCGCAGCTTAGACCGACAGCCTATCCAGGGACCGTCTCAGCTGTGATACTGTTTATATCTCGCTAGGTCAAACGATTCATATGATCCTCTGTGATCTCCTACACACCATATGATCATCCCTATAGGCGAGATAATAGGATATTATGGTTCGTTGTATGTTTGTTCTATCAGACAGCGAGTATTGTTGCGGCAACATATATGAAGACCAGTGTACAAAACACTTAATCATATATGCTTTCAGTATACAATCCCAACAATATCCCACTTATACTTAAAGCATAATACCATTGCTTTACCAAAGTATTAAGTGTGTCTATACTGTCAATCACTCCCACTGCATTCACGTCACCTCTTGTCACGATTTCTCGTATGATGTGATTCCACACATCCTATGTGTTTCACCACCTTGTGAGTCTTGGGTTCCTTTGAGTTTGTCATTGCACCAACATAATCACAATTCCTTGTGATTTAATTAGGCAAACTCAGAACACACACCTCTAGAGGATGGAATTGGAGCTATACTGCTTCTTGCGAAGCTACTGAAGCTGACAAAAACTCAGCCTTCATACCGGAATCCGCAACTCACTTCTGTGTTAGATTCCTATAACTCCTCCTCCAAGGCCAATACATAGTTAGAGGTCGATTTCCTTTCCTTATGATCCTCCTGGATATTCGATGCCATTCAACTCACAAGGCTCATTCATTAATCAATAAGCCTACTCAGAGTTGAACTGATATCTGTTTAACATGCTTATAGCATTACAGATATCTACCTTCGTTCATTTACAATGTAGAAAGACAACAATCTTTCTTGCTGTGAACGACACACCACAGAATCAATTTAAGCGACTTGAGATACCTGAACATCCTTTTCTTGTGACCACACAAGACTTTAATTCAAAAGATGTTCCAAGATCTCATAAGCCCTACTTCTGAAACTGTTCGGATAACCATCCTTTATGCCTGACAATATCTCCACACCATTTCCGAATGTGAAAATACCATCTACATAATGTTGAAGGAATACCACGCTTCCGCTGACACATAATTGGTACATGAAACTCTCATTCTCGATTGACAATATCAAAATGTATGTTTCATGACTTTGAAGCTCCTTTAAGTTCATACTTGAACTACCTTGGCTTCCAGACATGATGCTTTGCACATAACTTATCTGGTTGTTGCATACAGATGTCGTCACCTTTTATCAAGGTACCCGCTTTTAAAATACGGATGACGTCATCTATCTTCCAGATATTTAGATTCATATGAGCTGTTATGGTTAAAAGAATTCGAATGGGTTTAACAGTTGCAACCAGTGAGAAGGTCTTGTTGTGAAACATACCTTACTCACTAACCTAGACTCTCGAATAGACTAGGTCGCCATTCGAGCATTTCTTTCCTTGTATATCAATCATTTACTTATAGCTGGTAAGCTATTTGGCAATCACTGATCCTGATACACAACCATAACCTTTACTGATTCATTTTTGAATCCATGACTTGACGTCATTAAATTGCATCTTTTGTCTTAACAGCTTCGTTGCGCTTTAAGGGATAAGTACGATGTCGTTCGTTTAGCTGGTAACAAGTCCAGAGACTGTTTCCACGAACTAGTACCATTAAGCCTGTTAAGGCAACCTCCCACTGCAACGATGCTCCTTTTACGCTGTCAGTTAATGGTGCATTAATTTGTGGTTTACCACCTTACACAGGTGACCGTGCAATTGGTACCATACCTTCCAAGGTATGCTTAATATGCCACGGGGTATTTCCTGATGGATTTTAGTTGTCTTCTCTAAAACGTTAGAGAACAATCTCACATTTGGATTCATGGTTTCATCCTATACAACTTGCTTGTATCTAGGATATACAAAACAACCATCCTTTTCGTTTATCTGGAATAGCCCACAAAGCAGTACTAGCTTAAACCTTTCTTCCAAACAATCAGATTCCTATATCAGCTTAACAGCCGAATTACCCATTATTGCCTTTTTGACAGAGTCAATGTCTGCTAGGGTATTTGAAACTGATTTAGAAGACACTAGATTAAGTAAACACACAACTGCTTTTGGCGCTCTTCCCAAAAATGAAAATTTGGCAAAGCTGGCATAACTTATAAACTTTTAAAGAATCTTATTTCGTTTTACTTACACTATCCCAATCAAGGAATAATATGTGTAGTTAACTGGGATGCAATCCCTTTGCTCTGTCAGATACTGTAAAAACCCCATCACTTAAGATATACCATTATGAATGAACCATAATGTTTTTACGGTCTTGTTTAACTTATTCTCTACCTTAGTCTTGAACGCTCTTGATTAAAGCAAGAGACTAAGACTTGTAGTGAACTAGATAAACATATCCAAATCTTAAATGATTACAGTATCAATGCCTGTTAAGGCAACTGCGGAAGTAGACTCAAACCAGCAAACCAGAGCAAACACGAAATATCCTATAGAGATACAATCGCCTATTAAAAGGCCTGGTTACCATCTTATACCTCTAAGTAGTTGTCATAAGTACCATTCTTAGGAATACCTGGATTGAATCCATAATTCCATGTATTACTTAAAACTACTTAGACTCATGTAACCTATCTCTATAGAGATTCTTTAAATTATACCTTAGAACACTGATAGTTTATGTAATCAAGTAATGAAGAGACAATCATCCATAATAGAAAACACTGTTATTCATTCATGATAGAAAAACTCCATCGAATAACTGATAATCCATAACAATAGATGAAAAATATTGTTTCTCAAAGCAAAATAACATTTCTTCAGAAACTTGAATTAAAACAGAGTTTTAACATAAACTCAAAGCAAATAACTCCAACAGCTTGAGAACGATCTCTAGCATCTTCCTTGGAGTTGGTAATCCCGTCATCCTCAAGCATCATCAGCTTGATTCCCTGCATAGTGCAGCCAAAACATGATTAGTACTCACAGTAACCACTACTCACAAGGAGTAGAAAACTGATACTAAACATGTAAATGATGACGTACCTTGTCCATTGGTGTTAACACCTGGACAATTTGCTTTCCAGTGTCCAATCTTGCCACAGCGGTAACACTTGCCCTTTCCTTTGACTTTCCCAGCCTTTTTCTTTAGAGCATAAACTCCATTGTTCCCACCAGCAGTTTTCTTGTTTTTATTCCTAGCCGTTCTCTTAGTATTTGCTCGTTTAGGAGCAGCAGACTGGCTACCGGAAGAAACCAAAATTGCTTTCTCGGGTTCCATCAGGGACTGTGCTGCCATCAAGTCACTGAGTAACTCATTAAGAGTATACTCCTTCTTGTTCATCACAACATTCAACCTGAAGTTTTCAAAAGACTTGGGAATAGAGTTTAGTATGATATCGACTTGGGCTTCCGCGTCAATACCACCACCATGCAACGTTAGTTCATCCATGAGGTGAGTCATGGAAACCACATGCTCTCTCACTGAACTGCGTTCAGACATTTTCTTACTCACAATCTCCTTCATGAGATTGAATCTGACAGTTCTGTCCGTCTCCCCATAAGTCGCTGCTAGATTATCCATAATCTCACAGGCCTTATCATAATGCTGATGTTGCAGCTGCAGTACCTTACTCATAGTGGTCATCATGTAGCATTTCACTACATTATTAGACTTGATCCACTTATTGTAAGACTGCTGCCGCTCGACAGTAGCATCAGCAGCTGGGACTGGCGGACAAGGATCAGTAAGGACAAACTTGTGTTCTTTCGCAACAAGGATATAATCCAAATTACGTTTCAATTCAAGGAAATTCGGACCATTGAGAGGATTTTGAGCGAGGATATTAATGACATTATTCATAGACATATCTGAAAACAAATAAGCGAATTAAAGTAAGCACATACTACGAACAATTGAAACAAATATGCATAGAACCTTTAGATAAACAATGCAATTTGCTTCCTCCAATTGCCCAAGCTAATTCACCGCAAGCTACTGAGTAGATGTTTACGGCAAACGCTCAACCAGACCATAGTAGGTCCTTTAATTTCTTAACATGCCAGGTATCTTAAGCAAAAGAAATTAATATTGGAGATCTTAAGACCATGTTCACCTATCCGGAGCAGGGACATCACAAATGAGTTATACTCCAGGCAACATCTAAGCCAAAATAACCACAATCCTAACTCCGAATGTAAAAGGGCGATTTAGCATACGTACTCGACCCATACCGCATGCCCTTTACATCCTTCGTTATCTCATTTAGATTGATCTTAGAGACTTGTGGAAGTTGTCTCAATGCAAGCTACTATGTAGACGTTTGATCAGAGGCTCCCACTTCTCATCTCAAACTAAATGTTTTATTTAGAAACCTCATCGCATTAGAACTGGTAAGGGACCTCTAACGCAAGCTACTAAGTAGACGTTTACGCTTCGAAACACCTTACTTCTAATGAGAGGTCGTATTTGTGGAGGTCTAATAATCTTGGTTAGAAAAGAACCAAAATCCAGCTTAGTATTTTTAATTCTAAAGGTTTCATGCGCACACATTATTTTATGTTCCCATAAATTATGTCACACCCAAAATTCCATCATAAATTAATATGATCTCGAAATTTATAGACATAATTTAAAACATAAAATAAATCACATAAGACATGCTCAAAAATAAAATTGCAACATGCTTATAACTGTAAATAATTAAAGCAAATAATCATGCTTTCCTATTATTTACTAGTGCGCAAATAATAAATTACATCATTACGAGAATAAATAAATAAACAAATAAATTCTCGTGGCCCCTCAAATGCGATTACAACTGAAATAAATTAAATCTAACTATTACAAGATTTAATTTCAATACAGATCTTCAAACTGGGCCTCCGTTGGACTTGAAATCTGATTTGAATTGAATAAACAACATTTGGGTTACAAATTAGGGTTTCGGGCCCAAACAGCAACACAAACCCTAATTTTTAGGACAACGGGCCACCTCCGGGCTGACGAGCCCGAGCTACAGCCCGGGCAGCAAACCCTTGCCGCCACCCCTGCAGCAAGCAGCCGCCAGCCGCCTTTCCGGCGCCGCTTCTCCGGCCACCACCTGCGGCTGGAACCCGCAGCAGTCGTCGCCCGCACCCCAGTCACCTCAAGTCGCCGTCGTCGGTCAAAGCAGCTGCAGCAGACGCCATCGTCGGTCACAAGCAACAGCAGCACGCGCGAACCAGAAGCAGCCGCAGCTGCTACAACCGCCGCTGCTACAACCGCCGCGCGCGCAGACCTCGCGCCTGCCTCCTGCCGACGATCTCGTCGCCTGCCACCGTCACACGCCCGCACACAGAGCAGCGTCCACCCTGAGATCGCGCGTGGCCATCATCTTCGTGCAGAAAAACAGTGCGCAGAGGCGGCGCATAGGCCCCTACGGCGGAATCCTAGCCGCCACCCTCGCTGCCTTCCGTCGTTCTGTGCACCACGAGAAGAGTCTACTGCTCGCTGTAGACTGCAACGACGCGAGGGATGAATGGGTGCGGCCCAGCCACGCAGCAGAACCGAGTTTTGCCCCGCCGCCGCCGCCACCCTTTGCCGTCGCCGGCGGCGGCTGAGATCTGCTGGGTGAAAGGGCTGGACTGATACTCAAACTGTCGTCAGATTTGAACTGTGTTCTTCGTCTCTTCGTTCCTCCGGATCTCAGATTCTCCAATTTTACAGATTTAAAAATAGAAAATACAAATAATAGATCTAGATCTATTACATGATTTTCCCTATTAAATCTAACCACGGATTTTCTCGTGGTGAAAAACAGATCCAAAAACAAAAAGGCCACGAGAACAAAAAAAACATCCACGACAATTAAATCCATCCATGAACATACATATTTATTTCATTTCAATCTATCCAAGATAGAGCCTAAGAACATGAACCTGGCTTTGATACCAATTGTAGGGTTTGAGTCTACGATGGACAACACGAGTTGCCATTATGAATTTCTTGCCAAGGATCGTTCTTGGGATACCAGGAATAAATTTAAATTAAATAAACCATGCGAACCTATGCATGCTCCTACAAAATTAATTGCGGAGGATGGATTAGAGAATACCTGATTCCACCGTTTGATCTACAAATCTAGATCGGAGCCAACAACGATGAAATAATCTTAGATCTGAGATAGAACGCCGGCGATGAACAGTTGTTCCTACAGATCTGATCTTCTGATCTGTTCCCTTGCTCCTTGGAAATCTGGTGAGGTTTATCTACCAAGTTGATTCCGAGATCTGGAATCGATCAAGTTTCTCCCCTTCCGGATAGCCGCCGCCGTCTCTTACCTTTTACTGATTACACTGAAAGTCTAACTTGATCTGATGGAGAGAAGGCCTTATATAGTGTTAGGGTTTTGAGAAACCCTAACCCTAATAGGCTATGAGCAGTTAATGGGCCAGACCAGGGATCAGATGCAAATAATAAAGTGTGCCCTCTTTATTAATTAATCCTTCCTTGTTCAACCCAGAACATAATTAATTAATAAAACATTGTTTTAACCTTCACCACGATAACAATGCTGACTCGCCCCTTTATTACCACGTTATTAGGAATGGGTTGCACCAAACTAACATGATCCACATATTTAAGGTTTTAGACATTCATTAATTAATTTGGCTTATGACAATCAGCCACAATTAATTAATCTCTTATTTCCTGAGTATTGCCACTCACCCTTTTTCATTTATGCCTGAATTAAATAATTCAACCTGCAGGGTTTAGCATAATGAACCTTGTGAGCTCCTCAGGGAATGTCACCATCCTGAAACGGATATGCTTACCTAAACGTCCAGACTAAGCAGGCCACACACAAATTGCCAACACCCAAAATACGGGTATAAGAGTACATGTAAGACTCGCCACCATGGTAAATCAAAGTGCGGTCAATCTGTGTGTGCCCCTTATCCTTCAGTGAGGTTTAAGATCATAGGAAGTATGTTAGGGATCTAGCTCATTCATATGTCAATGAGAATGGCACATCCCACTGTTGATCCCATCAATACATAACTATGTACCGACACATCAAGTAGCTAGGATAAGCCCACTTATGAACCGATGTGCCGCAGCTTAGACCGACAGCCTATCCAGGGACCGTCTCAGTTGTGATACTGTTTATATCTCGCTAGGTCAAATGATTCATATGATCCTCTGTGATCTCCTACACACCATATGATCATCCCTATAGGCGAGATAATAGGATATTATGGTTCGTTGTATGTTTGTTCTATGAGACAACGAGTATTGTTGCGGCAACATATATGAAGACCAGTGTACAAAACACTTAATCATATATGCTTTCAGTATACAATCCCAACATAATTAACATTAATTCTTGCCACCAAAGAATTAAAGTTGACCAACCCCTTTTTTATCACGTTATTTGGAACTGGTTGAATTGACTTGGTTAATCCCCATATTTAAGGTTTCTGACTTTCATTAATTAATTAAGAATATGACAATTAATAATCTCTTATTATTCCTGAGAAGTACCACTAAACCCTTATCGTTTATGCTTGAATTAATGATTCAGCCTGCAGGACTTGACATAACGAACCTCGTGAGCTTCCCAGGGAATGCCACAATCCTAAAATAGATAATGGTTATCTAAATCCAGCCTAAGGAAACCCCACACAAACTACCATCACCCAAGATGCAGATATACGATTACATGTAAGACACTCCACCATAGCAAGACAAAGTGACAGTCAACCCATGTGTGCCCCACACCCTTCAATAAACTTTAGATCTGACCAAGTTACCGAGTTCTTTACTCATACATATGTCTAGTAGAATGGTTTATCTCACTGTTGATCTTATCAAGACATTAAGATGTACCGGTCACACAAAATAGTCAAGATAAACCACTTATAAAACTTTGTGTGCAGTAGTCTTAACCGACAACCAAAATAGAAACTGTCTCAGCTGTGATAAATGTTTATATCTCGCTTGGTCAAACGATCTATATGATCTTCTATGATCTATTACACACCATAAGATCTCCCTATTGACGAGATAACTAGATGTGTTTATTGGCATTGTATGGATTTTAATTCAGACAAGAATTGTTTATTGCAATTCATTAATGATTACCAATATATTAAACATAACATTTCTCATTATACCAATCATAATGTTTTTATGTTTACAATTCCAACACTTTGGACAAAGTATATCCAACAACAAATGTTAACGCAGAGATTCTATCCAAGATTCCGAAGGAGGACTAGTTTATCAAGACGACCAATCTGAAGGAGAAAGATCTTTCCAAGATCAATACAAATGAGATTTGCTCAATTCTAGACACACGAATGACACATACAAACGGTTAATAAAAATGAAGCCATTTGTGTCGCCAGCTTGGCAAGCCAGCATGACAAAGATGACACCAATTTTTTTAAAAGAATGGGGGTCAAAGAAGTCGTTCCATACTAACAGGCCTTCAGGTAAGTCAAGTTTGATGAAGGAGACACCTACAACCTCGACCTCTTATCGAAAAGAACGAGAAAGCTTTGTAGAAGAGCTTAAATAATAGATGACGAGACTTGCCAAGCTCTTGGAGAAAGCAAAGAGCAAGATGGAGACTCCTTAGCTCGAGGACAAACGATTTGTGAATTGGGCCCCCAGATTCTGCTTTGAGTGTAACTCTTCCAACTACCTCAACTTTGATTGTCCGCGAGTTGAAAAAGGAGGATAGATAAAGACTCAACAAATTTTTGATCAAAGAGCATCAAGAGCCTTAGCTTAGGCGATGCTGTCAAGGACAGATGTTCTTGACATACCTTACAATGATGATGGATATTTCTCATTGGATGAAGAGTCGGAGGAAGTAGCACTGCTCGTGTTCATGACAGCAATTGGACAAGGGAATGATGATGCAATGGAATCTGAGGAAGGACTTGCCGCAATTGGTGATGAGGTATCTAACTTCAACCAGTTTCTATTCATTGTACATGCATGTTAGAGGGTTCTGCATCGTATTGCTCCGATTCAGAAGATATTTCCCTTGATCTTCTCTCAAAAGAATTTTAAAAATCATATGAGCTAAAAAATGTTGTAGCCATTGAAAATTCTTTGTTGAAGGTTCAAATTTCAGTTCTGATCGCTGAGATTGAAAAATCTCGGTCTGCTAGCGAGGAATTGACAAAACATAGAATTGAACACTCCAACCTTTTAAATGATTTCAAATATCTTAGAAAGGAGTATGATGTCTTGAAAGCTATAATTCCAGTCATAGTGAAGAGGATCAGATCATACGAAAACACTGATTTGACAATGGGCCACTTATGAATTTCTATGCTGAAGTTGAAATTGGGCACTAGAAATCTGCTGCAAGGACTCTACAACAAAATGGACTAGTAGAGAGTAGAAACATAAATTTCAAAGAAGCCGTGCAGACCATGTTAGTAGAGACCAATTTGATCAAAAGATATTGGGGAGAAGCTGTACTCACAACATGTTATACATAGAACAGAAGCAGACTCAACAGTCGGCTACACAAAACCCCTAGGAGGCCTATCATGGTCATAAGACTTTTTTAGCTCATCTTCATGCTTTTGGTTGTCCATGTTATATTCACAACAACATGACCTCAAAGGTAAATAGCTTTTCTACCAAAACTCATGAAGGTGTGATGAGAATCAAAGTGGTCCGAAATTGAAGAATTTAATTAAGTCATTTGGATTTAATTAAATTATTGTAGTGTCATAAAATTGAATAGTTTAATTAAGCCATCTGGACTTAATAAAATTATGTTGTTAGTTATGAGAGGTGAAGATGTATCAAGATATTCATGAATAAAACAATAGATTTAATTTGTATTGATATATCTTGTATATTTATTAGATTTGATTTTTAGTAATATTTGATTTATAGATTTGTTAGGATTTGATTTTCTAAATTTGTTAGGATTATATTTGCTTTTTACCATATAAATAGGGCTTCATATTTTCATTGTAATTTAGTTTTCAGTTCAATAATAATTTTGTGAGTTATTTCTCCAATCCTGAAAGCTCTTCAATTTCTTTGGAGAACCTTGAAATTCAATTTTGACTTATCAATCAGACTTTCACACTCGTTCGTGGCATCTTCATTATATCCATCGTTGTTGAGGAGAGTTTCTTTTTAGGTCGTAGGGGTTCGTTTTCTTTCTTGCCTGCTGTTCTCTAAGGGTCGACTTCAAAGGTGTTGTATTTCTATCATAGCACCAAGTTGTCGATTTGCTTCCACATCGCATTTGAGTTGTTTCAGTCGAGTTCATGGGCTGCGATCTAAACCTTCCCGGCAAGAATTGTATCATTTTAGTATTAGAGCTAGGTTTAGTCTTTCTTTTCCTTATCCTTTAGGTTCATTTCCATGTCTTTTCCGCTTCATTTTTTTGTGTGTCAATTTTCGTTCTTTTTATTTTTATTTTTATTTATCTTATTTTTGTTTTTTAATTATTATAATTATTATTTTTTTTCCATCTTATTATATCTATATCATCAATATTTCTCCATATCTCATTTATATCATATCTGTCTCATTCATATTTATCTATATCTATCAAACCTATATATTTATCTATATCTACTAATATATATCGATATATATCTTATTCATATCTTGTCATATCCATTCATATATATCTCATTCATATACATCCATATCGATCTTATTCATATGTATTCATATATAGATATACATATCTATCCATATATATCTCATCTATCCATATTCATATCCATATCCATATCTATCTCATCCATAATTATCCATATCATATACATCCTTATATCTACCCATATCTATTTGAACCATATCTAAGCATATATCTAATCTATTTGTCCTTATCTATCCGTATATATAACCCATCCATATTTTTTCTATATCAATCATATCCTCTTTCATCTATACCTATCTAATTAAAACATTAAGAAAGCCATAATTTGAGTGGTACACGAGCGTAGAGTGATCAATCATTATGGGTGATACACGAAAGCTTGTGAGGTAGTGAGGTCTACTTTTTATTGTTCGCTGAATGGCTGAAACTGAGTATGAGGATAATGATGCTGATGCTAAACTTGAAATGAGCTATATGGTGAAGATTTTGAAATCTGACTTAAGAAAGATGATGAAATTAGGGATAGAAATATTGCATCAACTTCTTGATGCATTGGAGGATCGCCATAATACTCATAAGATAGGAAGTGGAAGAATTCAAGATGATGATTATTTGGGCGACAAAAAAATGAACATTCCTATTTTTAAGGAAGGAATGATCCCGAGTTATACCTTAATTGGGAGAGGAATCTTAAGCTTATCTTTAAAGATCATTACTATTCTTATCTAAAAATCTTGATTTGGCGACAATGGGGTTTACTGATTTTGCACTTACTTGGTGGGATCGGTTCATGTGTGAAAATAGGTGGTATCACTATGTGCCAATCCAGGCATGGAAAGATTTAAAGTTAGTAATGAGAAAACATTTTATACCTGATTATTACAATCGACAATTGTATTACAAGTTGCGGAATTTGAGGCAAACATCTAAAAGTGTGGAAGACTACTAGAAAGAGATGGAAGAAGCCATGATTCGAGCTAATATCAGTGAGGATCAGGAATTAAAATGAAAAGATTTTTCGCTAGATTAAATTGGGAGATCCAAGAAAGATTGGAGCTGCAACATTGTGAGGAGTTGGAGGGCATGGTTCACATGGCCTTCAAAATTGAGAATCAGTTCAAAAGAAAGAGGATTTATAACAAAGTTATGTTAGACAAATATTTCTCATTTGAAAAGCTTCAACCATTGGTGGAACAGACATTGATGACATTAGAGTCTGAGTCGATAAGTGCTTCAATTCAAGAGTCCAAAGATAATGATATGACATATAAACCTTTGGAGGATTCTATTGAAAATAAGGACGAGATTGAGGATCCGACTACACTTAAAATATTACCAGTCCAGTTTTGGGTATATAAAGCCATTGTCTAGAGATCAAGAAAGAAGACATAGTAGTTCATACTCCACTGGAGAATCTTGATGAAGTCAAAGAAGAGATCTCTATTCCATTTGTATTCACTGTTGTTACTAGTAAAACTTTGAGTCAGATGGATATACAAGAGGGTTGGAAATTAGAGAAGGCAGTGGAGGAGGAGGTAGAGAAGAACATAGTTCAAAAATTCATTTTTGTGAGTGCTATTGATTTTAAGAGAAAGGTGCAGGATACTAAGCAATTGCTAGAGTTTGAACATGATGATGCATCGAATAAGCCAACCAAGAGCAATGCAAAATGGTCAATTGAATCTGGTGCAGACTTGGATTTGAGGACAAATCATTTTGAAGAGGAGGAGAATGATGAGAATCAAAGTGGTCTGAAATTGAAAAATTTAATTAAGTCATTTGGACTTAATTAAATAATTGAAATGTCTAAAAATTGAATAATTTAATTAAGTCAACTGGACTTAATTAAATTATTGATGTTGTTTATATGAGAGATAAAGATGTATCAAAATATTGTTGAAGAAAAGAGAAGATTTGATTTGTCTTGATATATCTTGTATACTTATTAAATTTGATTTTTATCAGTATTTGATTTCTAGATTTGTTAGGATTTTATTTTCTAGTTTGATTAGGATTACATTTACTTTTCACCACCCTATAAATAGGGCTTCATATTTTCATTGTAATACAGTTTTCAATTCAATAATAATTCTGTGAGTTATTTCTCCAATCTTGTAAGCTCTTGAATTTCTGTGGAGTACCTTTAAATTCAATATTAACTTATCAACCGAGCTTTCACATCTATTTTTGGCATCTTCACTATATCCATCATTGTTGAGGCGAGTTTCCTTTTAGGTCATAGGGGTTCATTTTTGTTCTTGTCTGCGGTTCTCTAAGGGTCGACTTCAAAGGTTTTGAATTTCCACCATCGTATCAAGTTGTCAGTTTGCTTCCGCATCACGCCCGAGTTGTTTTAGTCTAGTTCCTAGGTTGCAATCTAAACCTTCCCGACAAGGATGATATCTAGGTGTCTTCTTAGGATATGTGCATCCTTCTCACATGGGATACATGGTACATTACAAGAGCACCGGGCTTGTGGAATTAACATGCAATGATATCTTTAATAAAACTATTTTAGTGCGCAGGACCTTGAAAGAATTGGCTGAGGATGTTAATAGATTTCACTGGACAAAAGACCTTTGAAAATACTAATCTTGAACCGATTGACTTGACTAGATTTATGAGTGAATCATCTTCACAACAAGTTTCCTTGGTTGGTAATAAAACAACTGAGAGGGCCGCTGATGCTAATAAACTTGTTGAGTCATTGTATTCTATTTCCCTAAACATGAGCACAAATCAAGGGGAATCTAACCTAGGGTGTTTGGATTTGAAGAAGAAGATCAAGAAGAAAAGACTCCAGATACGAGACTAGTACATCATGAAGACCTACTTAGCTAGTTAGGAACTGATGAAATTGAAACTGGAAGTATAGAAAAGGATGATTTCATCATCACAGGTTCTGAGAGTTTGTAGTATGCCAAAGAAAAATGTACAGAAGAACCAGTTTTAGAATCGACGCCAGATAGGATCGATAAGCCTACTCACTAGTTTGTGATAGGCACCAATGGGTTTTCTAGAACAAGTGGGATGAAGCTGCTAACATAGTCAAAAACAACACGAGACTAGTTGCCAAGGAATACAAATAATGTAGAGGCATCGATTTTTATGAGACATTTGCACTAGTTGCAAGATTGGAAGCAATTAGGCTGTTCTAAGCATATGCTGCGTATCACAACTTCACAATTTATCAGATGGACAAGAAGTGTGTCTTTCTGAATGAAGAACTTAAAGAGGCGGTGTATGTTGAGCAACCTTCTGGTTTTGAGCAAAACACTAAGGTCTACAAGCTGCCGTAGACAATAGATGGATTGAAGCAGGCACACAAGCATAGGATGAGACACTGTATCAGTTTTTATTGAAGAATGGATTTTAGAAAGGGAAGATTGACGGGACTTTCTTCTTGATCAAAGATGCAAAACACAATCTATTGGTCCAAATATATATGGATGATATCATTTTTGGATTGAGGAATTCATCCATGTGAGAGAAGTTTGCTCGACTTATGTAGAGTAAATTCCAGATGAGTATGATGGGCAAAAGGACGTACTTCCTTTGACTTCAAGTTCATCAATCTTAGAGGGAATTTTCATACATGAGAGACAGTACACGAAGGATGTTAATAACAAGTTTTGTCTTGAGAATACAGAATACTTAGAATCCCGATGTGTGCAAGTGATCGAATCACACTAGATGATGAAGGAGAACCAGTTGACCGAACAGGTTTCAGAGGTATCATTGGATACTTGCTATATCTGACAGCTAGGAAACTATATATATTTTATGTTGTTGGAGTATGTGCAAGATTTCAAGCCAGTCCAAAGAAATCGCACATGGAGGCTGAAAAAAGAATCGTGAGATACCTACATTACACTAAATTACTACGAATCTGGTATCCTAGATGTGATGAGCTTACACCTCAGTGGTTATTCAAATTCATCAATCGGAGAATGCCGAATTGACTGCAAAAGCACAAGTGGTGCATGTCAGTTTCTGGGTCACAAACTAATAAGTTAGTTCAGAAATAAGCAACACTCCGTTGCAACCTCCAGGATAGAAGTCGAATATGTGGTTGCTACTAGTTGTTGTGCCCAAATTTTATAGGTTAAGCAGCAGCTATTGGATAATGATATTAGTTTGGGTTGTGTGTCAATTCACTGCGATAATAATAGTGTAATGTGCTACACGAAAAACCCAGTTCATCACTCAAGAACCAAGCACATTGACATCTATCATCATATCATTCGAGACCACTTGGAGAAGGAAGATATCTCGATGGACTATATCAAAACACAAAATCAATTAGCGGATACCTTTCACCAAGCCACTCCCAAAAGAGAGATTTAAGGAGCTGTGCATCAAACTCGGTATTCTAGAGTTTGAAGAGATTGTCCTTGAAGAGGATGAATCATACTTCATCACATGTGTTTTTAGAAGCGCATCAAAGTGGATGCCCAAATGTTGTGTAAAATATAAAACCATAGATACGAGCGGCCCACTATTGCTTCTTACCTTTCTGAGGATAGAGAAAAGATAAAGGAGGCCATGCAGAAGCATTGGCTCAAATGGAAGATGGACAACGACAAGGCTGACAAGTGGAAGTAGACCACCAAAAACTCAGAGTTGAATGATTTGTACAAGATGTTGTGTGACATTGTGAGGCTGGGTCTCTCTTAGAGCTCAGTGTGAGAAAGTACTCCGTGATGATGTCCATAGATGATGGCATCAGGGGCAATTGAGCAGAGTTTGTTTATGGTAGACTACTATAGAATGTGCACAAGAAAGACAAGGTGAAAACAGAGCACAAGTTCTCTTCAGTATTATGTTTTGAGCTAAATATTAACCATTTGATCGAACAACTGATGGAGAAATTAGACAAAAAAGAAGAGTTGTCTAGTAATGATTTTATCCCTCCAAACAAGTCAATGCAGGACCAAGGGAAGGGAACGGAACCACGATATCTTATTAGGAGGCAGAAAGTTAATCCAAAATAACCAGTTAGCGAGGATGAAGTTCCCCTAAGTATTCTAGGCCAATGAGTCCCTCAAATGGTTGAGCCCATGATCGAGGAGAAGAAGGCTCAGCTAGAAAAGCAGAAGAGGAATACAAAGATGACAACTACTTTAAGTCGATGGAAAGCTTGACTCCCCTCACCCAACTTCAAGAGACGGTGAAGCAACCACCATTATCTTAAAAACACAGGAGCAAGCAAAAGATTTTTCAAGTATGTGATGGGACCGCTGACTCTTTTGAAGGGATTTTTACTTGTAAATTGGATTGCATGAATATGTTTGCCAACGACCAATTATTGGATATAAAAAATAATTAATATGTCTATGATTAAAACTAAGCATGCTCTTATTGAATGCAAAAGTTATGTATGGGGAATACATGGATGGAATTATCTCAGAACTGTTGTGCAGGGATTTGATCTTGAATCATTCTTGTGCAAAAAAATTTAATAATAAAATAATCAAAATTAAACGCTTTATTTTAATGAATAAAATAAAAAACAAACAAAGAGAGAGAAGAAGAATGATTCTCCTGATATGATCTTCTAATCTGTATCGCTCGCTCTGATATTGATATCTTGTGAAGATTCCCTACGGATATCGTGGCTATCGAGAATCAAAATTCTCCTTCCCACAGCTTAGATCCTATCACCTATAACAGCTCCCAAATTTTTAGTTTGCTGCTTGACAACTTATGATCTTGTGGTGTACGGTGATCAGAGAATTTGAGGGGGTATTTATAGGACAATTCTTATCATATATGTGCTTGAGCTTTTCATGGGCCAGACCAGGGACCAGTGATCAAATAATAAAGAAGGCCTACCAATTAATAATTCCCATATTCAACACAAACTATAATTAATTAATTAATTAAAAATTGATTTATGCCACCAAAGAATCAATACAGTCGTACTTCTTTGTTACCACGTTATGAGGAACGGGTTGCATGGGCTTGGTATATCCCCATATTTAAGGTTACAGACACTCATTTATTAATTTTGGCTCTGACAAGCCTACAAATTAATTATCATCTTTTATTCCTAAGTTATACAACTTAACCTTTTCACTTATGCTTGAACTTAATAAGCCTTCAAAACTTTAGCATAGTGAACCTTTTGTGATTCTTAGGGAATGTCACCATCCTATACTGGATATGATTACCTAACTACAGAACTAGAAGTCACACACAAGCTGCAACTACTCAAGATAAAGTTATACAAGTACATGTATGACTCTCATCTCAAAGTAATATACAAACTTGCGTATACCTCTTCAACTTTCATTATGCATCATATATCATGAAGCTATCGAGATCAAGATTATTTTAATGTCATATAAATGAACCGGTCTTATTGAGGACCTATCAATATGTACCAAACGTACCAGCACATGTAGTGACAATAATAAGCCACTAACCACTGATAATGGTGTAGCTTAAACCGATAGTCTATCCTGGTATTGTCTAAGATTTGATAACCATCGATATCTCGCTAGGTCAAGCAATCCATACAAACTTCTATGATCTACAACACACCGTATGATCTCCCTGTCGACGAGATAAGAGAATATAGTCACTTGCGATACATGTTTGTTAATTCATACTGGAGATGAAAATACAACTATAATGATTGCATGCACATTAACGAAAAACTTAGTATTAATTCACCAATCATAATGATTTAGTATATAAGTCCATTATATTTCTCAAGTCAATTGGTACTCTTAAAATGTTTTAGTTCGTAAAGTCTACTAAGTTAGTTTAAAACTATCCTCCAACAATTTGTCAGTTGCTGGGTTTCAAAATCAGCACGCAAAACAAAAAATAAAAATAGAAAGCAGTAAATGACACAAGATATTTATAGTGGTTCAGATGCCAGATGATCCTACGTTCACTCTTCGATCGCCAGATGGATCATAATAACTAGAACAAATTTACAAAGTGATGTCACTGGTATATAGCAGTCATGAGAAGCTCATATGTCCTCTCAGTTGTATACACACCAAGCAAGTCCACTTGTGTCCATTTTCTTAAGGTTGACAAGTTTTACCACAAATGCATTGCTAAGCGTCTCTCTTTGGAAAGTGGTGTGAGATTTAGTTATTCATAGAACGCTGTTGAATTTGATAGATATGAGTGTCTGCTTCTAAAAGGAGTTCAAAAATAGATCGCGTATTCAACACTAATTTAATTCAAGCTTCAATTAAAAGAGATGAAGGATTGGAAATATTGTTGATCCTCTAGATTAGATCTTCAGATCTGTATCCCTTTACTTTTTCTGAACCTTAATGGGCTCCCTAAAGCAATTATGTTGGGCCCGACTTGGAACATGATGCAAATAATAAAGTGGGCCTATAAATTATTTAGTTCTCATGTCTACAACCCTTTATATAATTAATTAATTAATTAATATTAATTTCCCCACCAAAGAATCAATATTGACCAACCCCTTTATTACTACATTATAAGGAATGGGTTGCATCGACTCAGTCGATCCCGATATTCAAGGTTACCAGAAATTCATTAATTAATTAGTATTTTAGACAAGCTTCCATAGTTAACTAATTTCTTATTCTCTTGTGTAGTACCACCCAAATGTTATTGTATGTGTGTGAACTTATTTAGCCTACAGGATTTAGCACAACGAACCTCTTTGAGTTTCTTAAAGAATGTCCCCATCCTAATACTCGTATATAATAATAACACCAATTACCAGAACATTCTACATAAGCCATTATCACGCAAGATGCAGATATACGAGCACATTAATCAGGCTCTCCACCATGGCAAGTCCAAGTGACACACAACCCATGTATACTTTAGAACCTTTGTTAGGATTCAACTCAACCAAGTCACAAGATCTTGGTTCTTTTGAAGTCAGACAGAAGAACACATCACACTGTTGTCCTATCAATACATATGTGCACATACCAGCATATCACATGATCGAGACAAACTACTTGTATCTGACTATATTGCAGCTTAAATCAGTAGAGGAATACTCCAACTGTATCAAGTGTGATGAAATTATTTTAGGTCTTGTAAGGTGAAATGATCCATATCATGTGATCGAGACAAACCACTACTCTATGTTGTATGATCTCCTTATTGACGAGATAAGAGGATACTATTTTTTTTGCAAGTATGTTTGTTCATTGATATGAGATAAGTGAACTGTATACGCACTGCGATAAATGCTTTTAGTGCACAAAACCTATCATGGGCATTAATCTAAAATGAAGATAGCAATTGTTTTTAGGGTTAACTTCTTAAATAAGACAACATATTCTCGTTTAGTGATGTCC
The DNA here is from genome assembly GCA_026898455.1 of Plectranthus barbatus. Taxonomy (NCBI): domain Eukaryota; kingdom Viridiplantae; phylum Streptophyta; class Magnoliopsida; order Lamiales; family Lamiaceae; genus Plectranthus; species Plectranthus barbatus. The sequence continues at coordinate 29,237 of JAPKLW010003318.1, forward strand.
TTTTTGGAATATCGAGGAATTTTGAATTTGAAGGATAAATTCCTGCTTGAAGGTTTTCCCGCTCATTTTCTTTTTGAGAGGAACTATAGTCTATTTCAAAGTTACACGACCTTTAATTACTCCACTAGTAGAGTTTAGACAAGAAAGCCTAAATGCGAGGTTGGGTAAAAGATTAAGGGTTATTGGATCAATCCTAAAATAAAAGGGTATAGACTAAATGAAACTGATACTCAACCTTCACTTTTTTTTTAATCTTATGCCAATATTGAAAATTTTATTATCAGTTTTGGCTAAAATGACTTCCCAGAATAGCTAAGGGAAGGTCAACAATTGTAGATACTCAATGGATTTTGAATACCGTGAATTGAATCACTCAAATCCGTGTAAGTGCAGATCATTAATTGGATATAAAAAAATACTCCCTCTGTCCCAGTGAAGTAGTCCCATTTCTTTTCGGCACCAGAATTAAGGGTTGTGAGTGTAGTGAAATTAATATTTTATTGGTGAGTGTGAAAAAGTTTGCCATTTTAGGAAAATGGGACAAATCCATGGGACAGACAAAAAAGGAAAATGAGACTACTTCAATGGGACAGAGGGAGTAATTACTATGCCTATGGTTGATCCAAGCATACTCCGATTGAATATGCATATGAAGGTTTATGCGTAATACCTGGATTGTAGAAACTGAAGAACGCGTTGCACTGATATTTAATCCTCTTTTCCGCGCAATAAGATTTATTCCTATAAGATGAAGGAATTAAATCTATGAAATTAAATAATTAATTTCAAAAACTTTGTGGAGAGAGAAATGTAGGGTTTGAGTCTACGATGGACAACATGAGTTGCCATTAATTAAATTCTTGCCAAGGATCGTTCTTAGGATACTAGGAATAAATTTCAATTAAATAAACCATGCGATCCTATGCATGCTCCTACAAAATTAATTGCAGAGGATGGAATTAAGGAATACCTGATTTCACCGTTTGATCTACAGGTCTAGATCGGAGCCAACAACGATGAAATAGATCTGGATCCAAATCTGAACATCGACAATGGACAGTTGTTCCTACAGATCTGGTCTTCTGATCAGTTCTCTTGCTCCTTGGAAATCTGGTGAGGATTATCTACCAAGTTGACTCCGAGATCTGGAGAAATCGATCAGTTTCTCCTTTCCGGATTGCCGTCGCCATCTCTCTCTATTTTCAATGTACTGAAAAGTCTTTTTTTAATCTCACTTGATCTGATAGAGAGAAGGCCTTTATATAGTGTTAGGGTTTTGAGAAACCCTAACCCTAATGGGCTTGAGCAGTTCATGGGCCAGACCAGGGACCAGATGCAAATAATAAAGTGGGCCCTCTTTATTAATTAATTATTCCTTGTTCAACCCAGAACATAATTAATTAATAAAACATTGTTTTAACCTTCACCACAGTAACAATGCTGACTCGCCCCTTTATTACCACGTTATTAGGAACGGGTTGCACCAAACTAACATGATCCACATATTTAAGGTTTTAGACATTCATTAATTAATTTGGCTTATGACAATCAGCCATAATTAATTAATCTCTTATTTCCTGAGTAATATCACTCACTCCTTTTCACTTATGCCTGAATTAAATAATTCAACCTGCAGGGTTTAGCATAATGAACCTTGTGAGCTTCTCAGGGAATGTCACCATCCTGAAACAGATATGCTTACCTAAACGTCCAGCCTAAGCAGGCCACACACAAATTGCCAACACCCAAAATACGGGTATAAGAGTACATGTAAGACTCGCCACCATGGTAAATCATAGTGTGGTCAATCTGTGTGTGCCCCTTATCCTTCACTTAGGTTTAAGATCATAGGAAGTAAGTTAGGGATCTGGCTCATTCATATGTCAATGAGAATGGCACATCCCACTATTGATCCCTTCAATACATAACCATGTACCGACACATCAAGTAGCTAGGATAAGCCCACTTATGAACCGATGTGCCGCAGCTTAGACCGACAGCCTATCCAGAGACTGTCTCAGCCATGATACTGTTTATATCTCGCTAGGTCAAACGACTCATATGATCCTCTGTGATCTCCTACACACCATATGGTCATCCCTATAGGCGAGATAATAGGATATTATGGTTTGTTGTATGTATGTTTCATCAAACAGCGAGCATTGTTGTAGCAACATATGTGAAGGCCAGTGTACAAAACACTTAATCATATATGCTTTCAATATATAATCCCAACAATCTCCCACTTATACTTAAAGCATAATACTATTGCTCTATGAAAGTATTAAGTGTCTCTTTACTGTCAATCACTCATTCACGTTACCTCTTGTCACGATTTCTCGTATGATGTGATATCACACATCCTATGTGTTCACCACCTTGTGAGTCTTGGGTTCCCTTGAGTTTGTCATTGCACAAACATGATCACAATTCCATGTGACTTTATTAGGAAAACTCAGAACAAACACCTCTAGAGGATAACATCGGAGTTATACTGCTTCTTGCGAAGCTAATGAAGCTGTCAAAGACACAGTCTTCATACCGGAATCCACAACACACTTCTGTGTTAGATTCCTATAACTCCTCCTCCAAGCCCAACACATAGTTAGAGGTCTATTTCCTTTCCTTATGATCCTCCTCGATATTCGATGCCATTCAACTCACAAGGCTCGTTCATTAACCAATGTGCCTATCCAGAGTTGAAGTGATATATGTTTAACATGCTTATAGCAGTACAGATATCTAACTTCGTTCATTTACAACATAGAAAGACAACAATCTTTCTTGCTATGAACGACTCACCACAGAATCAATTTTAGCAACTTGAGATACCTGAACATCCCTTTCTTGTGGCAACACAAGACTTTAATTCAAAAGATGTTCCAAAATCTCATAAGTCCCTCTTTTGAAACTGTTCGGATAACCATCCTTTATGCCTGACAATATCTCCACACCGTTTCCGAATGTGAAAATACCATCTAAATAATGTGCAAGGAAAACCACGCTTTCGCTGACACATAACTGGTACATGAAACTCTTATTCTCGATAGACAATATCGAAATGTCTGTTTCATGACTTTGAAGCTCCTTTAAGTTCATACTTGAACTTCCTTGGCTTCCAGACATGATGCTTTTCACTGCACATAGCTTATCTGGTTATTGCATACAGATGTTGTCACCTTTTATCAAGGTACCCGTTTATAAAACACGGATGACATCATCTATCTTCCAGATAGTTAGATTCATATGTTTTGTTATGGTTAAAAGAATTCGAATAGGTTTAATAGATGCAACCAGTGCGAAAGTCTTGTTGTGAAACATACCTTACTCACTTACCTAGACCTTCGAAAACATACTAGGTTACCATTCGAGAATTTCTTTCCTTGTATATCAATCAATTACTTATAGCCGGTTAGCTATTTGGCAATCACTGATCCTGATATACAACCATAAATTTTACTGATTCATTTCTGAATCCATGACTTACTTCACTAAGCCGCATCGTTTGTCTTAACAGCTTCGTTGCTCTTTAAGGGATAAGTACGATGTTGTTCGTTAAGCTGTGAACAAGTCCAGAGACTGTTTCCACGAACTAGTACCATTAAGCCTTGTAAGGCAACCTCCCACTACAACGATGCTCCTTTTACGTTGTCAGTTAATGGTGCATTAATTTGTGGTTTACCACCTTACATAGCTGACCGTGCAATTGGTACCATACCTTCCAAGGTATGCTCAATATGCCACGGGGTATTTCCTGATGGATTTGAATTGGCTTCTCTAAAACGTTAGAGAACAATCTCAAATTTGGATTCATGGTCTCATCCTATAAAACTTGCTTGTATCTGGGATACTCACAACAACCATCTTTTCCGTTTACCTGGAATAGCTCACAAAACAGTACTAGCTTAAACCTTTCTTCCAACCAATCAGTTTACTATATCAGTTTAACAGCCGAATTATCCATCATTACCCTTTTGACATAGTCAAGGTCTGCTAGGGTATTTGGAACTGATTTAGAAGACACTAGATTAAGCAAACAAACAACTGCTTTTGGCGCTCTTCCCAAAAATGAAAATTTGGCAAAGCTGGCATAACTTATAAACTTTTAAAGAATCTTATTTCGTTTTACCTACACTATCCCATTCGAGGGATAATAAGTGTAGTTAACTGGGATGCAATCCCTTTGCTCTGCCAGATACTGTAAAACCCCATCACTTAAGATATACCATTATGAATGAACCATAATGTTTTTACGGTCTTGTTTAACTTATTCTCTACTTTAGACTTGAATGCTCTTGATTAAAGCAAGAGACTAAGACTTGTAGTGAACTACTACATACCGTATGATCTCCCAATTGACGAGATAAAAGGATAACAAGGTTTGCGACACATGTTTGTTAATTTAGATAGGAGATGATCATACAACATTCATGATTCCAGTATATTAACCTAAAATTTTATACATAATATACTAATCATAATGCTTTCATCATATAATTCCTTCAGATACATGTCTTACTATTTGTTAATTGTTGAATGTCCTACTCAGAGTAATCCATTCTTCAACTTACACATATCATTTGTCAAATCCATAAACCATTATTAATTTATTTTAGTAAAAAACTTAAAATTGTTTTCTCAGTAAAAATTGTAAGGCACTCGAAGGAGCTTAAGTAGAGAGTAGCATAACATAGATTTACTATATTTGTAAAACTAAGTGCAAATATGATATACTACCCTATTACATGTGAAATAAATCTTTGGTGCCTAATCTTCTGATTTCTTTGGCATATGCCTTGTATCTACTAAGCCACTGATAAGCAAGGTTCTCCATGAACAAGTGACTCCTCGAAATTTGGCACTCTGTCAGGTGGAGGGGGCTCTTCACCATGCAATGTTGATCCGAAATGAAATTTTTATCTAGTGTGATGAAGTTTTAAGATCTATTATTGTAGATTTCTTCAACGGTGAAGCTAGAGGCTGGTAATCATTGATGGGTTTCATTATCTCCGTACAGTCTGCTCAATCCTCTCCAAGAGTAAAAGTAACTAGAAGTTATCACAAATAGGATTGATATGAAAGAGTCACTTGTAACTAATAAGAATGTTTTAAGACGGAGGAATAGGGATTTGAGGTAGATTTGAGGAATTGGGATTCTTTTGATAAAGAAGAAAATATTTTGAATAAAGCATTTTTTGGAGGCATATGCCGAAGGGAGGAATATTCAAATGTTCGAAAAAGATTTAAATCCACCCATTTTATACACGTTGAACCCTAATTTGTCCCATCTCAATCTATAGTTGAAACAATTCTAATTCAAATTTTCTGATATCAAGGTTTGATCATTGTGCCATATAAGGTAAAATCACCTCAGACCTAGGTAAAACTTATCCATATATTCAAAGCATTATACAGGTGCTTTCCAGAGTATAATGTGTGTAAACGAATCTAGCTATTACATCAATTGTCCCACGCAGCTGGTTGTTCCCTCAGCCCAAGGTTACGTACATGTATCTCGTAAACCTTCTGAGGCAGAGCTTTTGTGAATGGATCTACTAGATTATTCTTTGTATCAATCTTCTCTACCAGCAAATCACCCCTTGCTACGATTTCTCGTATAATATGGTACTTCCTCTCAATGTGTTTTGTTGCTCTGTGAGTTCGTGGTTCCTTTGAATTAGCCACAACACTCGAGTTATCATAATACACCGTGATAGTCTTGGGCAATTAAGGAATCACGTCCAACTCTAGAAAGATGTTTCAAAACCATACTGCTTCTTTTGAAGCTTCCGAAGTTACCACATATTCTGCTTCCATGGTGGAGTCAGCAATGCACTTCTGCTTTGCACTCCTCCATGATATGGCCCCACCTCTTAATGTAAACACATAACCAGAGGTGGGCTTCCTTTCATCCCGGCCTGCTTGGTAATCCAAATCCGTATAACCCACAGGGCTTAACTCCTTACTCTGATAGACGAGATAATAATCTGTAGTCCTTTTCAAGTATTTGAGTATGTGCTTTACCGTGGTCCAATGTGCCTGTCCAGGGTTAGACTGATATCTTGCTATCATGTCAACATTGAAGCACATATCTGGCCTCGTACGTAGCATAACATACATGAGACACCCCACGACCGATTCATATGGCACATTGCTCATTTCATCTTTCTCTTTTTCTATCACCAGACACTAATCCTTGGAAAGATGTACGCCATGTTTGAAGGGTAACAGACCTTTCTTGGCAGTTTGCATGCTGAAAAGGGCAATCAGTGTATCCACATATGAAGCTTGGGACAATGTCAACATCCTTTTCTAGCGCTCCCGCAATACTTTTACCCCTAGGATGTATCCTGCATCCCCAAGGTCCTTCATATGAAATTGCTCGGATAACCACCCCTTTATGCACCACAATACCTCCACATTGTCGCCAAATAGGAGAATATAATTTACATAAAGTTAAAGGAACACCACTCTTCCGCTGCAACATAGACGGTACATACAACTCTCGTTTGAGCATTGTGAAAATCTATATGATTTAATCACTTCATCAAAATGTAGATTCCATGACCGTGAAGCTTGCTTGAGTCCATACAACAACTTATTGAGCTTCCAGAACAAATGCTCTTCGCCCTTCCGCACATATCCTTCTAGCTGTTGCATATAGATATCTCAACCTTCTTCAAGTTACCCGTTCAGAAATGCAGTTTTGACATCCATCTGTCAGATCTCTAGGTCCATATGTGCTAGCGAGATATAACCATTTATATCTCGCTAGGTCTGATGATCCAATGGACTTAAGTATGGCTACCCATGAGAAGGTCTCGTCATAGTCTACACCTTCTTTTTTACTATAACCCTTCGCCACCAACCGGGCTTTGAAAGCTGTAATTTCACCATTCACTCCATTCTTTCTTTTGTATACCCATATGTACCCTATAGCTCAATAGCCATCTAACGAATCTGTTTTCTGGTATACGTCCATGGCCGTTATGGATTCTATCACCGAATCCATGACGATCTGCCATTTTTCTGCATCCTTATCAGATAGTGCCTCGTCATACTTCCATGGGTATGCATAATCCAGTCCGCTTTCAGGGATCAAGTCCGAAGACTGTCCCACGAATAAGTACCTTTCCAGTTGCCGAACAACCCTCCCACTGCGACGAGGTATCTGAGCCATGTCAGTTGTTGGCATTGTACTCGTTGGTCCCATACCTTGCATTGATGGCAGTGTTGGTATTCCCTCACCTATTCTAGGTGGATTTACCTAAACAATGGGCTTTCCTGATGGAATAGGTTAATTACCCCCAAGCTCGTAGAGTATAATTTCACTCTTGGATATGTGGTTTCTTACATATTCGTCCTCCAAGAATCTCGCGTTGGTACAGATAACGACTTTCTAACTCTTTGGACAATAAAAGTAACCACCTTTCGTTTTCCTGGGATATCCTACAGACAACATCAACTTACACCTACTTTCTAACTTATCAGGATAATTTTTCTGCACATATGTTGGACAACCCCAAACACTCATTCTGGTAATATTTGGATTTCCCCCATACCAGAGATCCAGAGGCATTTTAGGAACTGATTTTGAAGGTAACAGGATAAGCAAATAGGCCGTTGTCTCTAATGTATATCCCAAAAAAAAACCGGCAAGCTTGCATAACTCATCATGGACCTAATCATTTCCAAAAGAGTCATATTTCTTCTTTCTGTTACACCATTTTGTTGAGGACTTCCTGGTGTAGTCCACTGAGACGTAATGCCGTTGTCTGACAGGTGCTACACGAACTCGTTACTGAGGTATTTTCTGCCACGATCCGATCGTAATGTCATTCCTAGCATCTTTTCTACTTCTGCCCTGAGCTCTTTGAATTTCTCAAAACATTCATACTTGTAGCGAAGCAAATAGACATATCAAAACCTTGAGTAGTATTCAATGAATGTGACGAAGTACTCATAAATTCCATGAGCTTGCATAGACATCGGTCCACATAAATCAGAGTGGATCAATTCTAACACATCTTCCGCTTGAGACTGATATGCCTTAAAAGGCTTGATTCTCATCTTCCCTTCAATACAGGATTCACAGACTTGATGAGGCACCACTAGGAAAGATTCTAAGAGCCCATCATTCGCTAGTCTCTTGATCCACTTTAGATTTATGTGACCTAGTCTGAAGTGCCTGAGATATGTTACTTCCTCATCGGATGAAAACTTTCTTTTAAATGGTTATTATTAATGGATGACTTCGCAACGTTCACGGAAGATTTATGCATATAATTAATGATATAGAGAGAGTCTATCAGTTTGCAAAGATAGATCACACCTTTATTCCCAATGATAGAAACTCCACTATAAAAAATAACTGAAAATCCATCATTAAATAACTTGGAAACTTAAATTAAGTTCCGTCAAAACACCGACACATATAAAACATCTCTCAAAATCAAAACATTGTTCTCAAAGCATAAAGTGAAACTCCAATGGGTACTGTTGTGAATCGCTCTCCACTGCCCATTGAGATGGTAACCTCATCATGTATCAGCTGCCTAGTCGGCATGAGCCCCTGTAAAGTATAACAAACATGGTCAGTAGCTCCTGTGTCCACTACCCATGAATAGGTAGAAATCAATGCTAAACATATTTCTGTTATAAATGTACATGACGTACCTTATCTGCCTCATCATCTTCGTCTAAACTTTCAATCATTTCTTTAGCCTCAGCAACTGCCTTGTCAAAGGCTGATAAAGTTGGAGCTAACTCGAATGCCATGATGTCAGACTCTTCTTGCATCAGTGTCCTGAGTAACTTAACAAGAGGAAACTCACGCCTGCCAGCAAGAGACTTGATGAAATCATCAAAAGTATCAGAGAGAGAGTTCAGGACAATGTTAATCTTTGCCCGATCATTAATTTGTCAGCCTATCTTCCTATAATTTTCATGATCTTCACCATACTCATGAAATGCAGAATTACCGAACTGCCCTCAGTAATCCTCTTGCAAACTAGGTCCTTCACAAGATCATAAATGATAGTTCATCTCACCTTCCAATATACTTTCACGATATCCCACCAGATATCAATAACTGTTTGGAATATCCTGTACTTGAGCCTTAATTCTCTAGACAAACTGTTCGTGATGAAGAAGTAAGCAAAATCATCAGAAGCTTTCCATCTTTCATAGAATTATCGCTCATAAACACAATCTTTCCAAGACCGAGGAACTAGTGGATCCATAGAAAGTACATAGGCATGGTTCACAGAAGAGAGAATATTTATGAAGCAATTCTTCCACTAAGGAAAATTCGGACAAGTTAAAGGGTTCAGTGCTAAGAGGTTTACAACATGAGTAGTAGACATGTCTGAAAACAATAAATTCAAGCAGAAATTAAAACATAATTGCAAAATTTTGAAACACATAAACATTGAAACCTTATGATAAAACAATATTAATGTTTCCTCCAATTTGCCCAAGTATTACTATTGCAAGCCAGACATGTGGACGTTTACAACAAAACACTTGACTAGACTGCATCTTTCAATTCCAATCCTTTAATTCCAATCCATGTCAGGGTTCCTTAGATAAATGGAATTAATAATTGGAGATTAACTAAGGCCATATTATCCTATTGAGCAGGGACATCACAAATGAGTTATACTCTAGACAATATCTAAGCTAGCATACCACCAAAGCCAACTCTCCCATATACAGTTCTACTAGGACTCACCCTGATCCTTTATAATAAGGTTGTCCCGTTTAATTCAATCCCTAGGGAACTTATGGAAGTTCCATACACAAGCTACACATGTATACTTTTACGCATGAGCTCCCACTTCTCACTTGAATTAATTGTTTGTTTTAAGAAATCCCATCTATTAGAACTTATGAATATTAAATTAAGTAAGCTACACATGTAGAAGTGTACGTAATAAATTACCCACTTCAAGGGATCACTTTGTGGAGGTCTTATAATTAAAAAACTTAGTATTTTTATCTTCATAAGGTTCAATTGCACAGATTATCTTATGTAGCCAAAAATTAAAAAATTACTAAAATTCTATCATGCAAAGCATGAACCCCGAATTTATATTTATAATTTTATTACATAAAATAAATCACATAAGCACGCTTTAAAACTATAAATAATTAAACACATATATCATGCGAGAACAAATAATAAAGAATATAAAAAATGTCCTCGTGGCCTCATGATACAATTTAAATACAAATCCTATCTATTACACGTTGGATTTATTTTACAAATGTTAGACTAGGCTCCCACTACTTGGACTGAGATCTGATTTTATTTTCTAAAAATTGGTCCTCTAAGATTCGATCCATCAGAAAATAGAACAACTGAGCCTGTTAACAAATCACGGGCCCAAGCACACATTGCTAGCCCGATAGCCCGCGAGAATATGGCACGACGGGCCACCCCCTGCGAACAACCGCCGCCGGCAACCTGCCGTAGTTGGAGAACCTCTCGGAGACGTGCAACAATAGCACGCAATGCCGCACGGGTTGTAGCATGCCCTCCTCATCTCTCCAGCTGTCGCCCATCATCAATGCCGCCGTCCTGGCATGCTCCGGCATAACCCGTCACTGGTCACCTTCCTCTCTAATAGTTGGAAACTAATAGTTGGAAACCACCGCTTGCTGGAAAAATTCATAGGGGGCGCGCTTTGAACCCGCGTAGGCTGCGCACAAACCCTAGGGTTTGCAGCGCGCGCAGAGTTTGTTGGGTCACAAAGGTCCCACGCGCGCATGTAGCCTAGGGATTCGCCATGCGCGCGTACCCTCGCGCGACTGTTCACTTTCGTTGGGCGCTACCCCCTACCACCTCTGCGTGCCGGTCGCCATCCTAAGGGTTCTGCCACTGTGCGCCGCCGCATGTGGCTGCCATGCTCCTCGTCGGCTGCTTTGTCCGCCACCAACACCGTCGTTGCCTGTTGCGGTTTCACAACCGCCGGCCTTTGGTAATCATCTTCCCACATCTTTTCATACACACTTCGGAGTGTCCTTCGTGGCCTTCTTCTCTCTATTATTTTGGCTTTCATTTCCTCCAATTTCCTTTGTAAGTTATCAAGTCTCTCCGAGTTAACTCCTCGATTATTCTCCATTTTAGCTTCCTCAAGTAGCCGAGCTTTTAATCTCGTGAATATGAAACTCCTACAAAGATCCAACAGCTCCAATCACAAACCAACAAATAAAACAATTAACAACTAAAGAAAACAATCTAACAAACAAAAGATCAAACACCTAGACTACAAGCAACTCAAGTTCCCTAATATCTGGCAACCTACTAAATAAGTCCCCGACAACGGCGCCAAAACTTGGTGCGCTAAAAATTCAATCAAACTAAACTCCTAGCTACCAAGATTAAAAATATGTCAAATCCAGGTCCTTCTTCCTTCGCCTGCTAGAGTACTAGGTAGTAAAGAGTTGCGATTGTATCTAGGTAGGAATTAAGTCGTTGAGTGTTGATTTATCCTAGGCAAAAAGTAAATCTAACTAGGAAAGCTTAAACTAACTTATTCATTCTAACAACATTCACCCTAATTTCTCAACAATAGCTAACATACTCTTAAGCAAATTTAGCATACACTCAAGGTATTGAATTCAACAATCAAATAACAAAGGAAATTGGTAAGATATCCACATTGAATCTATGAAATTAACTTGAATGATGCAAACACTCATTTAATCCATTCAAAGATGATCAACCTACCTTACACTTCCTATCTCCCTTTGTACCGACAAGACAAGAGTAGATGAAATTAAACACACAAACAATTAAGTTATATCATCTAATTCCACTACAAATAAACTGTAGGTTATCGACCTATAACCAATCTCCGCACAGGGATTGGATCAAAACCTATATGAATCAACACTTTTCACAACACCTAGATCCGCGTATTGGCTGCAATTTCAGTCTCCATCACACACATAACTGGTTAATGCCTACACTCTGTGATTTAGGAAAAGGATCAAGTGAATGCAATCAATTGAATGGAGGTAAATGATATGTGCGTAAAATGACATATTTTTTTATGTGTGTGCGTGCATGTTTGTGGCCATTTTACCCTCATAACATATGATTTCGTTGTTCTTTTGTCTTGTTTTCATGTTTGAAATGTTGTAGGACGTGTTTTGGGCATAAAACAACACTTTTGGATGAGTTTTGGATGAAAATCGCCCGATCAAGGAGTCAAAAGGAAGCAGGATCGACCGAGCAAAGCAGGAAGGGTGCAGGGGGCATTTTAGAGACTTTGCTCGACCGAGCCAAGTTGGCTCGGTCGAGCCAAGCCATTCAAAGAGGTGGCTCGGTCGAGCTAAATTGGCTCGGCCGAGCCAGAATGTGATTTTCAGCATTTTGCAATTTTCAGCATGGCTCGGGCGAGCCAACTTGGGCTCGGGCGATCCGAGGCCCTGTTTGCTCATTATAAAAAGGGGGAAAACAGTTCTTTTCATAACTAATTCATAACTTTTGATAATTTTTAATAACCACCTCCTAAATTCTCTCTACGATTTCCATTTCCATCTCTTCCAAAACCTCACCCAAGGTATCAAGGAGCTAATCATCAATCCTTAAAGGAGAATTGAAGATCCAAGGGGGTAGATCAAGACCTAGCAAATCCAATTGGGGAAGATTTCACTTTCTACTTATCAATTGTAATGGATGTATTTGATTTCAACTTTGTATTGTTACAATTGAGAAGTATGTTTCTCTAATTCAATTTGGATGTTGATTTGAACAAGGATGCATGAAGACTAGGTTTGATAATTTCTTATTTACTTTCCAATCCATGTGCGGTGAATGTTGTAGCCAACACGCGGATGGAATCGTCGTGATAAGTGTATAATCTTACAATTCTAGTTCCAATCCATGTTCGGTGCTAGTTTGTAGGGTGATAATTGACGGTCGAATGAGCTAGTAATTAATAACGTAGCTGTTTGCAATTTCTAGTTCATCTACCGCTAGTTATTCGTAGCAAGTGGCTAGCGAAATTAGAGTCAATTGATTAAAATGTGTTTACATCAATGATTAATCTAATTGGATTGCATCTACGTTTATTTCAACATCCTATCTACCTCATTTGAGTATTTGTTTGTCTTGGTTTACCAATGTGTGGAGAGAATTGATTGAATGTTGATTGTTGGTTAAATTCTTTGTTTGTTATAGGTTGTTAGTATAGGTTTAAATTGAATGTCTAGATTGATAGAAATCACTCAACGATTTTATCTTTCCTAGCTATTTGACTTTGCTATAGTATCCCGGTATTCTAGCGGGCGAAGGGAAGAAGGACCTGGATTTGACAAATTTTATTCTTGAGTAGCTAGGAGTTTAATTTTTAGTGAACTTTTAGCCGCATCAGTAAACAACAATCCAAGCATCAATCTCTCAATACAATGTTTCAATCTACCAACATCCTCAAGGATTTATCTATACATACCTTTGATCAAGTTCAATTGAATAGAAAAGTAAAACTTAGCCATTACAAATAGATTGGAAATTATTCCCCAATTTGGATCCTTGGTCTTGATCTACACTTGATTCTTCATGTTCTTCAATAATTGGATAGATTTGGATGAAGATCCCCTTCAATTAATGGATGGATGCAAGTAGGAAGTGGTTTTTGAGAGTGAAAACCGCCACAAGTATGTACAAAGTGTCCAACCTCCTCACAAATGTGAGTTTCCCCCTTTTAATAATGAGTTGGTAGAGCACCGGATTGCCCCATCTGAGATCGGATCGCCCGGGATGGTTTGAAACTGAGAAACTGCTAAAATAGCCCTTTCCGGATCACCCAGTCATGTGCAGGATCGACCAAAATTCTCCTCTGAACAGACCAGATCGGTCGATCTTGTGCAGGATCGGTCGATCCAGCTCTGAGATCGGTCGATCCTGCAGAGGATCGACCGAAATCCTGCTCTGAAATTCTTCATGCTGATCCTCTACTCATCCCGGTCGATCCACACACCCTTTGCAACTCGGTTCGGTCGATTTTCCATAAAAACTCAGCCCAAAATGATGAATTATGCTCCAATCCTATCCTACACACTCCAAATCACACAAAACACGAAAACACAAGAGAAACAACCAAAAAACATACGATATGGGAGTAAAATGAATGCAAACATGCATGCACAAACATCGAAATATAGGTCATTTTACGAACATATCATAATCCCCTAAACTTTAACCTTTGATTGTCCTCAATCAAAACAAAGTAAATCAATCATTCTACCTTGTGCAATACCTCATAGCTCATCTTATCCGTCTTAGCATGCCCTAGTCAAATGATATTATCACCTAACTTTGTGACATGGTTTATGCTAATGACTCAAACCACTCATCAAATATGTATAAAAGAAATGAAATCACTCCCTCACGTGTTTAGGGACAATGAGAATCATTTAAATACAAGATATCGAGGTTAATTTCCATAAGCTTGCATCCATTCTTACCACTATACTACAATGAGTTAGCTCCTAGAATCAAGAAGGTCTTTGCTTTGTAGCTAACGTGGTTAACTAAAAGGTAGGTGGTTTTGGGCCTGGTTAACTAAAAGGTAGGTGGTTAACTCCTCAATCTCCCAAGAATCCCCCAAAACGCTATCATCAAACCACAACACCTGAGGCTTATTCCTTTCTCAAACTTTTCTTTCTTTTCCTTTTTCGTTCTTCATTTTTCTTTTCTCTCTCCCTTTTTTTATGACACCATCATTCGTGTTTTCCTTGTGGGTGTATATTTTTTTTTCAAGACTTGCACCATTCTTATCCCACAATTTTTTTATAGGTGCCCCATTTTCTAGGATTTCCACCAATCCTCTTTAGCATAATGAACCTTGTACCGGATCGCCCGATCTAGTACAGGATCGATACAAATTTTCCTCTGAACAGATCATATGCGTTGATCTTGTTCAGGATTGATCGATCCTGCTCTGAACTTCCCCAGATCGGTCGATCTTGAACAGGATCGACCAAAATTCAACTATGAAATTCTTCCGGCTGCTCCTCTACTCATCCCGGTCGATCCCCACACCCTTTGCAACTCGGATCGGTCCATTTTCAACCAAAACTCACCCTGAAATGATGAATTATGCTTCAAACCTATCCTACACACAAAACACGAAAACAAAACAGAAACAATTGAAAAACATATGATATGGGAGTAAAATGAATGCAAACATTCATGCACTATAAACCCCGTGTTATTTTACATTTTTATTTTGTTACATTCTATATTGTGTGTTCTTGAAACTCAACTCATCAAGTGTTGAAGTATAATCTGTGATGCGGTAAAAGTTCAATCACAATAAACTCTCAACCACACAAGAATAAAATATCAATCCGAGTTCTTCTCGCTTCGCCTACTAGAATACCGAGCTACTCAAGTGACGTCTTATAGCTAAGCTTGATTTCATCGTTGAGTAATTTCTAATCATC
>JAPKLW010003319.1:0-44682 GCA_026898455.1 Plectranthus barbatus
TTAATAAATGGCGATTCATGTCGCCTATTGTAGACTCAGTTCCTACACATACTGTCTTCTGCGATCTACAACACGCCGTATGATCGTCCCTATCGGTGAGACAAGAGGATACCATTGTTCACACATGTAAGATTGTTAACAGATAGGAGAAATAAACCGTTGTATACTCATTGTAATAAATGCTTTCAGTATACAAAACCCATCAGTAATAACTCTAAGGCCTAGACTTTGGTATATAGTTTTGACACATCAAAATATCAAATTAAGGTGGGATTTCTACATCAACACCTAACACACCTTAACTAGCTCATCCCATGTCCGAATCTACTCCGATCGCAAGGAGTTCACCCATGCCTTTGCGTGGTCCCGTAGAGAGAAAAGAAATAGTTTCAACCGCAAAGCATCATCAGTCATGCCATCAAGCTTAAAGCTATCACACACTTCCAGAAAAGGTTGAAGATGTAGATGTGGGTCTTCGGTAGCTCTCCTCCAAAACTGGCCAATGGATTGCATCATTTGAAACATCACTAGCTTGAGTTCAAATTGTCGAGCTCCAATTACAGGCCGCATATTGTGTATCACATCGTTGGCATAACCAGCCACTATCTTGTCCATCTTGTTAGCCTGCAATACAACATCACGCAGCATGTCTTCATTAGCAGGAGCATCCATAGCTCTTCTTCGTACTCATTGCCTTCTCCGATTTCTCTAAAAGGTTCTTTTAATTTCTGAGTCGAATAGAAATATCTCTGGGACAAGATCTTGATTCATACACCAGCAACACCTAAGCAAATAGCAACACGAATTACTTTTTTTAGATAAAATTCAATGAAATAAAATCAATAAACCAAGCAAATTGAATAGCAACAACTTAATCGCCTTCCCCGGCAATGGCGCCAAAAACTTCTTGTGTGTGAACACACTAGTGCAAGTGCACACTGTCACAAGTAATAATAAAACGGAGTACCCTCCGAGTATCGATCCACAGGGAAGGGGTAAGGTGCACAAACACTCAACTTGATTTACTTGATGAGAACAAATAAGTTGGTTGGTTTGATTAATCTAGGCATAATTTTAAATGGACAAATAACAACAATTATATAAACACGGGATGTAGGAAACATGGAAAAAATGATACGAACATCTTAACAAATTCTTTAATCAATGGATAGAAACGACCTAGGCTATAGAATCAGTTTGCTTCAGATAGTCATGCTACAGCAGTGCTACAGCACAGAGTAAAGTTGTTGCCAAACCATTGTTCTCAACTAGATTTTCCAAAATAGGTGAGATAGCTTTTCCTAATTTAATTTAACATATTCCTATATCCAAATTCAAATTAAGTCCAGCACCATTTATAACTCTCTTAGGCATTTAAGCAAACACAACATCCACATATTTCTATGCATATATTGTGTATTGTTCAAGACCTTTACTCTTAGCCTTAATTTTCCCAAATCTCAACTAAGCATAAATCAACAACTACAAGTTCCCACAAGAGTTGCGATTAAATAAACTAAACCTTCGAACACTCAAAACTAGATGCCATTAACACTGTACACACTTAAATTCAGCACAAGCAAACTTCATCCATAGCCCAAGTCTAATGAATTTCGCTCATATTTACAAAGAGGGTAGCTGAAATCATCTCTCGCAACTTAGAACTCATAATTAAAATCTTAAAAGCTAAGGTAATAGGATAAGAAGAGACCCCCCCTTCAATCCACCAACAAGAGGAATGATTCCTCACTCTCGAGTTAGTGTTCACGGCAGTTGAGCTGCAGCTCGTATCCCTTATCCTTTGATTTTCCTCCCAGCTACTCTTCTTCTCCCCAGTTAATTTTCCATTTTCTGCGAATTTTGTGTTGCTCTCGTAGTGAATGTGTATGTCTTGTTTCTTCAACAACTAGTATTTATACCTCCCCAATTTTAGGTTTCCTCTTTTAGCTATGTTCCCCATACTGTCCTTGGAAAAAGTGGGTGAATTTCAGCTCTTTTTAGACTTCACAACTCAGCTAAACACTTGCCCACATCATCCAGCTGACCTTGACTCGAATTTGACTAAAGACTTGCCCAGCCCGCCATGCTATAGCATCATTTCCATGCTCCAGCACAGACTTCTAAAGTGGAAAGTTCCTGCATAGGGTTTTCAACTCCAAATCCTCCAAAAACAACATTATTTAGTCTAAAATAATAGATAAACATAAAAAAGACACTAACACCTAAATACTAGACCAAATCGACATTTATTTAACTAAACATAAGTCAAAGGCTCTCTAAAACGAACTTAAATCAAGAGAATATAACTCTTTTACAGGAGTTATCAGTACAACCAGATACAGATGCACCCCGATGATCAAGAGAAGACGGCGTTCATGACGAGCAAAGGTATCTACTGCTATATGGTGATGCCCTTTCGACTGAAGAATGCAGGAACAACTTACCAGCGGCTCATCAACAAAATGTTTGAACCGCTCTTAGGGAAGACCATGGAGGTCTACATCGATGATATGCTTGTTAAGTTAACCAGAGTCGCGGACCACGTGCAGCACCTGAAGGAAGCATTCCAGATCTTGAACAAGTACCATATGAAGCGAAGGTAACTCTTTACAAGCACCTTATTACCAAAGTGGTATAAAACCAGATTTCGACTCGAGGAAACTACAAGAAATCGAAGGTAAACACTCACACTCGCAAAACATCATCATGAAGCAAAAGAGAATTAATCAACCTAGCAAAAGTAAAGAGGTTTTCAAAAACAATTTTAAAATCAACGAGATCAGTTAAAAAACATTTCAAGAAATAAAATTTTAAACCTAAGGAACAACCAAGAAATGAAAATCAACCAGTCAACAGAGAAACCCACAAGCAACGGTAAAGCACAAAGAAATCATCATCGAGCTAAGAGTAGAGTATACAAAGATAAAAAACCCAACAAACATGAGACACGAATATAAAGAAAGCAAAATACGAACATAAGCATGATGACACTAAAATTGATCACTCAAAAGTAATGTTTCTCAAGTAATAAAATATAAATCCAAGAATCTTCTCGCTTCGCCCAAAGGAATACCGTTTATTCGTGAGGATTCTTATATCTAGGCAAATTCAAGTCGTTGAGTTTTTGTTCTATTTTCCTAAGCTCAAATTTAAACTAACTAAAGCAACAATAAAGCAACAATTAAACTCATCATTCATCAATTGAGATTTTAAAACAATTCTTCAATTTTGTAATCAAAATGGTAGAACAAGTCCCACAAATGCTCAAAGGAGAAAGAACGGATGTTGACAAGGATGTCGGTGTGATCCAATTGAGTTGAATTATGGTACAAACCTATTTAATTCCTATGGATGGACTATTACCTTACAATAACCAACCCCCTATCATGACGAGTTGAACATAGATGAAACTAGAAACCTCAAACCGCTACGTTATCGGCTCCTAATCCACTCCTAAAAGCTCGTAAATCATTATCCTATGCCCTTCCTCCGCACAGGGATTGGATCAAGGAACACGAGAATTCACACTATTTGCGACACTCCTATCCGCGTGTTGGCAGCAATATTCATGTCAATTAACACCTAGATTGGCTATTACCTACACTTAGGTGCATATGAACAAGCTCTAGTGCGATTCAATCTCAAATAGGAAAGTAAACATGCATAATTCAACCTAATTTTCTCACACCTTAATCCAAATCAACATCCAAGGAAGTTTAGAATCTCATACCTATCTTGTTCAACATTACAATATCCATTTGAAAGCAAAACATTACAAGGGATCGGTTTAGATGAATTTTTTCCCCTAATTTGAGCACTTTGATCTTGATCTACCCCATTGGATCTTCAATTCTTCTCCAATGACGATGGATTAGCTCCTTGATACCTTGGTTGAGGTTTGGAAGGAAATGGTAGAGGGAGTCCTCGAGAGAATTTAGGATATTTTCGTGTAGATTTGATAAAATTCTTCAAAATAACCGTTTTCCCCCCTTTTATAATGAGCTAGCAGAACCTCGGATCGCCCAAAATGAAACGAGATTGCCCGGGATATCCAGAAACAGAGAAACTGCCTCACAGCACGACACAGATTGACCGAGCAAGACACAGCTCGACCAAAATCTGCCTCTGAAATTGCAGATCAGTCGAGCACTGCAGAGATCGGCCAGGATCTACCTCTGAAACTCCAAGGATCGACCGATCTCTGCTGGATCGGCCGAGAATCTCCTCTGAAACGTCTGGATCGACCGATCTTTTACAGGATCGGGCAATTTTCCTCTAAAATCAAGCCGAAAATGCTGAATTTTGCTCAAAACCTAACCTACATCATCTGAAACACAAAAACACGGAAACACAACACAAATAATACAAAAACCTATGATATGGGAGTAAAATGAGTGCAAAAACGCATGCACAAACATAGAAATAAAGTTCATTTTACGCACATATCAAAGCATACCAAAATAGGTGAACCAAATCACCACGAAGCAGTACCAACACCACCAAAGTATTTAGAAGAGTAAATAAGTACAGACCCAACAGAATAAAAAAGTAGAGTTTAGTCAAAAGAAACCAAGTGTTTAAGCGGAGCAGGGTGGAGAATAAAACCACAAGCAGCTACGGGCCGGAAGGAGGAATGCCCACGGTCACATTCTTCAGAAACTTCATAAAACATTCATCCATGAGCTTGATCAAACGCGTGTTCTTGCAGCATTCGGCTTTGATGGTGCTGACCTCCTCACACAGGAGTCACAGCTCAGTAAGAACAGGCTCGACATCGTCATCAGTGTCAGCCGGTGGTGATTGGGCAGAAGGAGTGGCAGGAGAACGGCTAGAAGAAGGCTTTTGGGCTGTGATGGAGCATCATGGCTAGCATGCCTCCACTACAGCCGAACAATGTTGATGTCGGTAGATCCCAGATCCCTTGCTTTAGCATCCATTGTGGGTACTCCAGCACGACGACAAACCTGCGTAATCAAGGAAGGAAAGAAAATGCAACCCTGGGTCTCCCTTTGACCACACCCAATGATAGAAGACAGTATAAGAGGAGCCACATCCACCAACTCAGACTTCAACAGGGCAGCCACCACAATAACTTGATCCTTCATAGCCAAGAATCTTAAAGAAGTGCATCCAGATGTGAGTTTCGCCAGTCAACTCTTGGCCAAGAATGTGTCCAGCTAGGCCAGTGGGAATAGTCCATGCAGTACCATGCTTAGAAGCCACTTCAAGGGACTCCTTCAACGGCTCGGTGGAAGGGTACCGCAGGTGCTCAAGGAAATCAGGCGAACCGCCACCGCCAGTCTGATAAACAGAGTAAACATCATCGACATCCAACCGAACCAGAACTCCACGTACCAAGGATTCAATCACCTCCTCGTTGTCCGAATTGATGTTTACATAGAATTCCCGAACAGGTTGAGGCCAAGCAAATTCTTCCCAGCCCTGAGTAGTAACCACAGACTCAACAAACTCAGGTAGCAGCTACGAATCCAAATCAAAACCTTTCTCCAGTACAAGTTGCTTCTTCATAAATGCAGCCCATCTAGAATTAGAAACATAATCAGCTTTCTTGGGAAGGTCATCAAATTCGGCCTAGGACAACACCGGTGGATCAACACTGAGTTTTTTTTTCTTCCTAGAAACCTTCTTCTTAGCAACCTTCTTTGTCCTCTTCTTTCTGGAAGAAACAGGTGCAGTGGCAGGTGTAGAAGCGACAGCAACATCAGAATCAACCGCAGGGGTAGCTGCAAAAGGAATCTGAACAGGGGAAGTAACCTTCTTCTTCCACTTCTTAGAGATAGTAGCAGGTGCAGGGTTGGGTTCAGGAGATGTTGGGGGCATCCTGACAGCATCAGTAGTCACAGGTGGTGGTTCTTGGACTGGGGGCGGTGTAGGATCAGCAGTAAGAGAAGATTATGTGGCCTAGAATGGATTATGTGTAGGTTCAGATGGAGCAGTGGTGGTAGGTTTAGGCAAAGGTGGAGTAGAGGCTTTGGATTTCTTGGAAGTGTAGGCTTCTTAGTGGCATGTGGCTTCTTAGTGGGGGGGTAACAGTGGGGGTGGATTGTAGCTGCACCAAGACAGATGCAACAGAGGCTCGGATCAGCCGAGCACTAGTGGTAGAGGGGGATGATGGTGAGGTGGTTGGAGAGTTGGATGAGGGCGGGTCTTGGGTAGATGGTGTGGATTTGGCCTTGCCTTTGCCTTTGTTCGCACCTGTTCCAGCATCTCCTTGGAATCTTTCTTTGGGGCCATCTCAAGTTACCTGCACAAAACAAAATAACACAATTTGAGCACTAAGAAAACAGCAGCAAGAGACAAAGAGACCCTGCACTAAGTTCAACAGAAGAGAAACAACGCAAGCTACCAAGTTGCACACCAAACACTAAAATATAACAGGTCGTAGCCTCACAGTTCAAAGCACCCAAAGGAAACAGACAACACCCCATCAGCAGGTAAGTAACAACAACCTTATTCTCCTTAGCATGCGTAAAGAGGCTAAAAGTAAGATAATTGAAACTATGAAGCACCAAGCCCAGCCCATAGCAATAATAACAATGGAAATACAGGATAGACAATAAAGAACTCGGTACAAGAGCCACAAAATTTCAGAACACAACCCCAGCCCAAATAGTGACACCCAGGCAGGCAAAGGTACCAACACAACAAGGCAAGCAAGAAACAAAGAGCTACCCCCACACATACGTGCAGACATGCGTACTAGTGCAGCCACAAGACAAAACAAGGGAGAGTCACAAAATTTCAAGCAAGCATGTTCTAAAAACCTCAACATTTAAAGATCCCACCTCTAAAATTTCAGGAAAATGACAAGGTAATCAACAAGAAGATGAAGGCATAATGATGAAAGGACGTAGGAAAGGAGATTCACAACAACACCCAAGCCCTAAAATCAGTAACTAAACATAAAAGAATACCCATCCACAAAATCCACAATACACGAAAATGACACACACTAAAGGCCTTCTCACTACCCAAACCGGCACCCAAGACGTGCACACAGGCGGTGGAATCGAACCCAAAACAAGCTCGCGGGACAGAAATAGGAAGTACGTACTTGGTCGATGATATCGGAACACGAATAACAATTGCACGAGAGTCATGGTGGTCGAGTAAAAATAATGAGGAATCATGTGTGCGCGTGTGAGAAGCGACGAACCAGGAATAATGGGAGGGAGACGGGTTCGATAGTTTTTGAAGTAGAAAAAAGGCAAATGACTCTTCAACTTCCACTATTCCTTATTTGACATAATTAATATTTTAGATTTTTTTATGTGTAACCGGGCCACATAAAATAAAAAACAAACTGCTAGATTTAAAACACTAAATGGGTCGAATTAAATACTACTCCCTCCGTCCCGGCTGAATTGTCCCGGTGACTTTGGGCACAATAACCAAGGAGTGTGAGTGTAAAGTAAGTTGAGTGGAATTAATATTTTATTGTTGAGTGTGAAAAAGTTGCATTTTTAAGTAATGAGACAATTGAGGTGGGACGGACAAAAAAGGAAAGTGGGACAATTGAGGTGGGACGGAGGGAGTACATAATAAGACCCAAGCTTAATTTCTAAACAACCCACTTATTTTCAAGACTTGAAATGAAAATCCACTTGCAACTATAATATATATATATAGATAGAGTAGTGATCATATAATAAAAGAATTTTCCATGTTAAATGAGAATGAATCTGGGCTGTTTAATTTTCTAGATCGACGCACCAGATTTTTCCATTCCTTTTATTAATTTGCGCGTGATTATTAAAAAAAGGGTAAGATAGTAATTGTTGTTTTAATTTTGGTAATCGTGTTCTCTATTTTAGATCTAAACACTCTCTCTCTCTTAATTTTCTCTTTCCTCCCATTATAATCAAACGATTATATCTTTCTCGATTCAAATCTATTTTTTGCGAATCATATATCAAATTAAACGTATTCTTACGACGATTCATATGACATCCATATTGAATATGTTAAATTTAGAAGATTCGCACGAAAATCTCGATTTCATATTCAGCTAGTATATGTTCTTCATTATATTTACGTTGAGGATAAAAAAATGCATCAATTACGCATAAAAAATGTTCTCAAATATTTGCATTTTTTGCATCAAATGATGTATTATTAACTTCAATAAGATGCATTTTTATTCTAAAGCATATGCATTTTTGTATTCATATTGAGTGCATTTTTTGTATTAATTTGTTCGGTTTGGCTGATTTCAGAAAAATGATTGGCCGGGTTGGTTTGAAAAATCTCAAACCGGATGATTTGGTTTGGCCGACAATTTGAAGGATTAAACCGACCGTTTCGGCCGGACCGATCGTATAAATAATATAATTTTAAATATAATAATGATAATAAAATATAATTTGATAGAAAGCTAAAATATCAATTATATTGATATATATATGTTTGATGCTTATATTCTTTCGAATTGCAACCCTATAAATCAACTTATATTTCATTGTTTCTTGCAAATATAACATTATTTATTTATTACTTATGTCTTATTTATAATTAATGACAAGCAAGATATATTTATATTAATTTTATTTTGTGTAACATTCTTTTATTAATATTTAGTAATCAAATTGATATACAAATTTCATTGTTTGCAATATTATTAGTTGAATGTTTTTAAAACTGTTTAAACCGGCCGAACCAAACTATTTTAATATGGTTCGGCTGGTTTGGTTGAAATAATTATTTGGCTGCTTTGGTTTGTAAAAATTTCAAATCGTACCTATTGGTTTGGTCCGTACTTTGCCCCTTAAACCAGCCAAATTGGACCGTTCACACCCCTAGTTTTATGCATAAAATATTGCATTTTTTACATTGAATGTATGCATATTATGTTTTATGAACTGCATGAAATGAAATTCTTGAATATATATTTTTTACATTTTTGTATTCATATTGAGTGCATTTTTTGTATTGATTATATGCTGCAGTTTTATGCCTAAAATATTGCATTTTTTTACATTGAACGGATGCATATTATGTTTTATGAACTGCACGAAATGAAATTCTTGAATATATATTTTTTACATTTTTTTTCCCTTTTATACATTGAGTATGTGCAAAATAAGCACCAAAAATTGGACAGGATTTGTTTGATCTGAGCCGTAAATTGAAATATTTAATTGCTCAGATTTTTTCTCATTTAGCACGGGAAATCCTATTATCACCTAATCACTACCCTATGTAGATAATATGCATATATATATATATATATATATATATATATATATATATATATATATGGGTGCATTCATGGCTGAACATGTGTCCATGAATGAACAGAGACCAAAATCTAGCCTTTGATTTCGAAAATAGACGTCCCAGATTTTCTGTTGCCATTTATCATTGTTGCTAGCTTCTTCTATCATTGAAAGGGCAAATTAGTCCTAAACGGAAAAAAAATTGAAATGGAATCAAATCTACATGCTGATTTTTCGGATTCAGTTACCAAATCAAATCCCCCACGATTTTTTCCATTATTATCATATAAATCGGAAAGAGAAAATACACCACGATTTATTCCACAATCTTAAGTTAATCGTTATCATTGTTTATGGCTTTGTGTGTCATTGTAAGGTAATTCTGTCAACTTCCACTTACAATGATAGTGAATAAAGATAACAATGATCTTAAAGGTGTATTATAAATCAATTAAGATTAAAACAATAATTTTGATAAAATGATATTTAATAAAGGTAACAATGATAATATAAAACAGCGTACAATGCTACATATTAACTGAGTTCACACAATGTAGAAGATAAATAAATAATTATCAATTCATTAAACAGGAATTCGAACAATGAAACATTAATTCAAAAATAATGACACTCATCTAAAATAACAATGATAATTGCATATGATACAAAAGTAATAAAAAACAGAGCCGCGGTTGATGGAGAACTCGACAGCCGAATCAACTCCTCCTCAAGCAGACCCCCCTGCTTTCTGATCAAGTCGGAGAGCGCCCCGCCGGCGGAGTATTATCACTCGTCATTCTTCTTCAATTTTGAAATTTCTTTTACTTAATCATACACTATCGTAATCAAACTTCAAATCACAAAACCTAATCAAATAAAAACCAAACAAATACATGTCATCAACCGCCAAACAATTCAATACGCAGACAAATTAAACAACAAAATTGCGAGCACTTCATTTTTTTGCGAATTAAAACTGATATTGTGCAAGACTGTCTCGCACCTTGGCAGAGGATTTTTGCGCTTCCACAAGACCTCTCATCGTTTCAATTTTTATTGAGAGAGAAGGAAATTGAGAGACGGTTGTGATGTTCCAATATGGCCGGACTGGGAGCTTTTCTGGAAATAAGAACGCATTTCTCTCTTCCTACACTATTAATCAAGAGAGAGAAGATATTTAAATTTTGTTGTACTCAACAGCAATGGCGCAGTAGAATCAGAAATACTCTCGATTCAGAAGGCAGCCGCGTCTCCCCAAATTCGCTATTCCTAAACGATATGATCTCAAGCTCAAACCCGATCTTGCAGCCTGCACATTCGCGTTGTTCAGTTGCTGGTGAAACTCAAGAGCTTCGACTACAGAGGAGTTGCTGGGTGACGGTGGAGAAGGGGGCAGCGAGGGAGAATTTTGAATGATCAGTAGGGTTTTTTTTAAGCCACATTTAGTATGTGTATAAATATATGCTAAAAAATAAAATCCCATGAAATTAGGAACTACCATAATTATCAAATCTAATAAAATTGTAACTACCTAAAACACCCTTTCAATTAAATTAAAAAATAAATTATTTGCCACATGTCATTATTGTAGCCATCGGATCAAAAAAATGAACGTCTGGATCATAGGTCATAGTTCATTCAGGACATACAGTTTAAACATAAACGCAACTATATATATATATATATATATAAGTTTCTTTCCCTTTTTTATTATTATTTTTCGAACCTGGATATGCAGTCTTCTCTGAGTCTTCATTAAACAACCTTCCACCAATTGCCTATGCACAATTTTATTGTCTACGCATTGTTGTCGTGCATCCCCCCAAACTTGAGATACACTAAATCCAAGGTCAGCAACCAACTAGCTTCTCCTGAAATAAATCAACTTAGTTCACCACCAACTATTCCATCAAGTGAGCAAAATCAAATGCAATTACCAAAATTTAACAAAAGGAAAGCAAAAGTCGAATGTTGAATAACAGGTAACTAGGCGAAAAGAGAAATTAAAGGAAAGGAAAAACACACCACTACTCTAGACAGGAAGTAAAGGGAAGCAAGTAAACATATTTACAAATAAGAAACCATGGTTTGCCGAAACATACCATAGGTTCCTCATGCTCAAGCTTCTTTCAAGGGTGTGGCATCTTTCTCCCGGTTGAGAGTGCCACCAAAATATTCCTTGACCCGCTGCCCATTTACCTTAAATATTCGTCCAGTTTTTTCCTCCCTGAGATCAACAGCTCCAAATGAGTATACCTTGGCAATTGTGAAGGGGCCAGACCAACGGGATTTGAGCTTTCCTGGGAAGAGTTTCAATTTTGAATTAAAAAGTAGAACTTGTTGTCCTTCCTGCAGTGATCGAGATACAATCCTCTTGTCATGCCAACGCTTGGTCTTTTCCTTGTAAATTTTTTCATTTTCATAAGAAAACAGTCTGAGCTCATCAAGCTGCAAAAACCGTGCCTTCCCAGCTTCATGCAAGTTCATGTTCAACTTTTTCAATGCCCAAAATGCCTTGTGTTCAAGTTCCAATGGCAAGTGGCAAGCCTTCCCAAAGACCAATCAATATGGTGACATTCCCAATGGAGTTTTGAATGCAGTTCTGTAAGCCCATAAAGCATCATCCAAGTGTTGAGACCAATCTTTTCTGCTGGTGTTAACCACCTTCTCCAAGATGCTTTTGATTTCCCTGTTAGACAGTTCAGCAAGGCCATTTGTCTGTGGATGGTATGCTGTAGCAACCTTATGCCTGATATTATACTTAGCCAAAACTCCAACCAAGCTTTTATTCACAAAGTGAGTTCCCTCATCACAAAGTGATTTAAAGCGGTGAGCTCATCTAGTACTCGCGTCGAGTACACTTGCAAATGAAGTGCCTCTTGTTGGTTCCTCATACGGGAATCGTGCAGAGGTAGTTGCAGGATTATTCGCAAGTTTCAGCATAATCAAGATTGTCATATGAATCTTGAAGGCATAGGATCCCGGAACGTCCGATCCAAAGCTGTTGCCGCGTATTTTGCACGAAAGATGCATCGGCAAGGATCAATCATATAACCTCGTGAAATTATGACGGAGTTGCAGACATTATTTGGCATCCATACCAGCTATGGAATCACTCTTAAAACTCAAAATGCAACCATTTCGATGATATACGTTGGTATAGAAGATTCTTTTTTTATGATGCCCAAATATATGGAGGTGTTAAGACAATGCAATCCGGGCACGTTAACAGATTTGGAGATTGCACCCGATGGAAGATTTCATCATTTATTTGTTGCTCTAGGCGTTTCGTGGAGTGCATTTGAGAATGGATTATTAAGACATGTGATCGTTGTTAACACCACTCATTTGAAGGGTAGAAACAAAGGCGTGTTATTTGTTACTGTCACAAAAGATGGCGACAAAAATGTCTTTCCACTTGCTATTGGTGTCGGCAGCATCGAGAATGATGAGTGTTGGAAATGGTTCATATCTCGATTATGAATTTCTTTTGGATGCATGAATCAATTATTGACTATCACCGACCAACACATTAACATCTCCAATGCGATGAGTGAAGTTCGTCCTGATGTGCCACATGGATTGTGTTTTTACTATCTTCTCAATAAAATGACATTGTTCAACCCTGACACTGATGCGCTCTACCAACGTGCTGCTTACGCTTACCGATCGCCAAGCTGGACGCCCTAGAAATCGTCGATGCCCATCAGGTGCAGAGATCGGTCAATCTTCAAGTAACAAACAACGTGCTCAAAAAAATGCAGCATATGCAGATCAGAAACACACACTAAGCGCACATGTCTGGATCGAGCTACAAATAATTATTGTATATCTTCTTTGTAAGAATAATATAATTATGTGTGTTG
The DNA here is from genome assembly GCA_026898455.1 of Plectranthus barbatus. Lineage (NCBI taxonomy): Eukaryota > Viridiplantae > Streptophyta > Magnoliopsida > Lamiales > Lamiaceae > Plectranthus > Plectranthus barbatus. The sequence continues at coordinate 13,103 of JAPKLW010003319.1, forward strand.
TTTATCATTTTACTTATTGTTTTAATTATTTATTATATTCCCAAAATAGTGCTCAACACATAAGTAGTTTCCAACAAAATTCAAACAAATACAAATAGGTCCTAATGCTAACAAACTCAAACAATGTTTTGGTAAAACATAATGGCAAGATGTTTCCTATCTAGCTATATTCGTAACATCTTCCATCCATGTGATGGTAGGTAATCCACATGCTAACTTATCCATGTGTACACAAGCAAATACATCATAAAGTCGTCGCACCTTGCCAGTGAACGTGGAAACCTGTATCACGGCTATCCGAGCTGAAGTGGGTTGTTGTAACCCTAAGGTGTTCTTCTCCGAATATTCGCCTCTCCTAAGATACCACTTTAATTGATCAATTATATACTTTTTTTTAATTTAGTCTCTTCTGCACTTGATCCGGCACCATGTCTTCGAGTATGCATCGAACGCATCAACAGTCCAACTCATAATATGAATGGCAAAAGTGAACCACTTGGCCCCAACTTTACATGGAACAACAATCTACAAAATTTAAATAAGCACAAATATAAATACTACATATTTATTAAAATAAATAAAATCTATATAATTTAATTATTACCTCATCTGCATCATACCAATCTCTCGATGTTGAGACATCGGTCCCTCGAATAAATTGCAAGACAATAAAAGTATATTCATTTGTCTTGATATCTTTCATTAAATTCTTAAACAAAATTACAGCAAACTAGAATTATTATTTAAAATAATATAAATGAAGATAAATAAACAAGGGTTGAGATTGACTTACATAGAACTGAGGCCTGACAAAACGTGTTCTGGTGGGTGCACTCATCTGCTTTATTTGTGTCCACCACTCAATAACTATATCATCAAGTTGGGAGCTCATATCTTCAACATGGGTGAACCAATTTTGCTGCAAGTGAAACTCTTGACCATTAGGGTTAATAATTTGGAATGCATTAGGTCCGGAAGATCTAAAATCATGATAAGCGTAAAAAATAGTTGTGGTGACTCCGGTTAGGCGTCCATCTCCTACATACACACATAAATATTATAAGTATTATAAAAAAAACTATAATAACATAAATAACATACCGTCAAAGGAAAGGTGTCCCTGACGTGCAATGCTAGCTCCACATTATACGTGCTGGTGAAGGGGGCGGCTGAAGGCTTTGGTATATTGAAATGGACTAGAGTGGCATGCATGTCATCAACTGCTTGTGCTGAACTATGTCTGTGACGCTGATCGTCTGGCTATCTGCACCTACTACGCCTACCAGTCTCTACTGAACTATGCCTGCGGGGCTGATGCACTAGCGGCTGATCCTACTCCTAATCAGGAGCTCTATCGTGATGACTAGTCTTGTTGTGTGCCCTCTCCAACTCACGTCTCCGGCTCCGACTATGACTATGGCTAGACTCCGCAACATCATCCCGACGTCTACATCCAACACCACGAAAGAAGTCTGAAACAACCCGACTTAACTGCCGGACAACTCTCTCCATCACTGCATGATCAACTGCAGCTGGCACTGCATCATTCACCGCAGCAGTCACAATAGCTGATATTATATCCCAGATCAGAGCCATCAATCTCTGTGATCCATGAAATCTCCTAGAATCACCAGAGTCCTCACTCGATGAAAAACCATGTCGGGTTGAACGAGTGCGCCTACGAGATCCTATGGAGCCCTATGTCTCGTGTTCTGAACCCTCATATGGACCACAAGAATTAGGCTTATCCTCCTGATACCCCTGATCATCATGATGGCCTAAACCCTCCTAATCAGCATGATGGCCTAAATCCCTCTGATCAGCATGTCCTCCTCCTGCACGGGCTGCTCGACAATGTAGAATAGGGAGACCGTCATCTGGTCTCCTCACTGGGCGTACTGGATTTTCAACAATTCGCAATGTAACACCAATGGGGTTCTGTTGTTGACTAGACACATAATATGCACTCCTTTCCTCCTCAGCAAAAGGATGTAGAATAGACAAGGATGTGAGCTGCAATAAAAAAAATGTAAGTAAATACATTTAAAAATCTATAAATATTTATAGAAATTACTTACATTCGGATCAGCAAAAAAAAGTTCTCCAATTCAAAAATCTTGGAATAACCCTCCGATTCTTCACTGTACCACACTCAGCTCCCAACATCGGAATGGCCTCATAGGCCCAGACCTACAAAAATAAATGTCCAAATTAATTAAAATTACACAACAATGAAGCACTAAACGTTATAATAATTTACCCGCAAAGCCCAAATCGAGCCCCCTAGATGAAAGCTTTGTCCAATCTCCGCAACTGTGGTGGGAACATACGCGAGATAATGTTCTAATGACTGATACGCGTATGCACCCCATGAGAATCCACACCAAAGAGCCCACTGATCTACTTATGCATACATCCAGGGCTCAATCTTACACTTCTCCGAATACCCAAGTACAAAGTACCATAATGCTAATATATTAGCAACCTTCAAGCACAAGTCATGACAAGTGGTATCTACTTTCATATCCTTAAATAGGGATAGCAATTCTCTCGCACTAATAGACTTAACACCACAAAACTATCTAAACAATCTAGTACTTGTAGGGTCATAATTAGCTGATACATCAAAACTACTAGATCCGAACATAAAACCAGTCACTAAGGCAAACTCCATCACTGAGAATCGAATAGGTTGCCCACCAATAAAAAATCATAACTTAAATGGGTGGGAGACCTAATTTGGTAACTTAATAATTCTAAAAGTGGTTGAGAAGCACTTGAACCCTGATTTTTCCAATTTAATAAATTACCAAATGGTCCATTCTTAAATTGTTCCAACAACTGAGCACCTCCTACAAATCGTAAAGTTACATTTATGCTATCTAATACCGAAGCTTTAGTGCATAAGTTTATCTTACTAGATGCACCACATATCTTAGGTCTAATCCAGTCAATCTGCACATATAATACCATCACAAAAAAATATTTTTCAATTAACAATATAAAATTTAAAAATTAACCAATATTTCATCAATTAACTAGCATGCATAAATCAAACTCAAATCCAATCAATAAACACACATAAAATAACAAAATTTTCAATAATGAACACATACGCATAAATCAGCCCTATCCATACAATTAACACAAATAAAATAGTCTTATATTTCATGAATTAATACATAAATTTCATCAATTAACACACAAATAATTCAACCAAATTTATCCATAAATCATCCAAATATCACGGAAACTAAGGGAAAACTAGTTTTATATTAACATTAAAAATTTATTATTTATTTCTCTACACTTATTACTAAAATAATAAATCGAAATATCCAACACCGTTGGTGTCACGTGTGCTGTCTATCCAAATTCTCCCTCTCTCTCTCTCACAAAAAACCTTCGGTTTTCACCCACACTGTAGTCTCCACTTCCCCGCAATCTCAGATGAAAAACTCCATTAACCAACCTGCAAAACTGCCATCACCTCCTTCCCATTTCCTTCCGAAAATGCTTTCCAAGTTCCACTACTCACCCCTTCTCAATCCGTCGGGCAATACCCACAAACCAAACCTCAAATCCTGCCAATCCTTCAAGCCTTCCAGCTCGCCGCCAAATCGGGATTCACCCCTAGTGTCAATCCTCCTCGCGATCCCAGATTGGGTCGACGTCATCAAAGAGAAAGGCATGAAGCAGAAAAGGTCGCTGTACGAGCACGAGGACTGGGTGCAGCACAGGAGCTCCTTGCGCCACATGAGGCACTTCCTCTCCAGCTTGACCTCGCGCGTGATCCTTTCCTTGGTGCCGCCGGTGATCGCCTTCACGTCAGTGGCCGTAATCATCGCCAGTTACAACACTGCAGTTTCGTTGGAATGGCTGCCGGAATTCTTCCCCCTCTTGAGGGCCTCCTCCCTGCCGTACCAGCTCACTGCGCCGGCTCTGGCGCTGCTTCTGGTGTTTAGGACGGAGGCGTCGTATTCGAGGTTCGAGAAAGGGAAGATGGCTTGGACTAAGATTCTTGCAGGGGCGGACGACTTCGCTAGGCATGTTATTGCTAATGCGCAGAGCGACGACGACGCCTTGCTCAAGAAATCCATCTTGCAGTATATCTTGGCGTTTCCGGTTGCTCTCAAGGTTGAAATTTAAGTCTATTTCGTGGTGTTTATTTGGCATGAGTGTTGGAACAAGCTGGTGTTGAATATGGTTGATAAATTGGTATTCCCTTATTTACTATTGTGTGTTTAGACAGAATGGTACCACCCCTTTTTACTGAGAAGCTGAAGAAACCTCAACAACTGAGTAAAGAAATATAGATTTGATTTTGTTGGTGCTATAGTGTTTGTTGCTGCTTATAGAGTGTAGATGAAAGCCGATTGTTTAATTGCTTTTTAGGTATACCAATGGTTGCAGATGTTATATCTTAATGGTTAAAGATGTGTTGATTTTATATATTCTAAGAGATTTCTCTTAAAAATGGGAGTTTTTTCTTTTTTCATATGATACATTCCAAGGGATTTACTGGCATTCTGTAATAAGGATTTAATAGCTGCAGCCATTATGAGCTCCTCTTTATAGTTGTATTTATCTTCATTATTTCTCATGATTATAAATACAAGATTTTGTAGTAAGCAAAAGGATGCTTGTTTGATGGATTGAGATGTATATGTAGTGCCACGTGGTTTATGGGTCAGATATTGCGGAAGATCTGAAGAGTTTACTAGAGGTGGATGACCTAGCTGTAGTTCTGAGCTCAAAACACCGGCCTCGCTGCATCATTGAGTTCATCTCTCAAAGTCTGCAGTTGCTTGATGTGGAGGGCACCAAGCGGCAGGTGTTGGAATCGAAGCTTGGTTGTTTTCATGAGGGAATAGGGGTGTGTGAACAAATAATGGGCATACCCATCCCTCTGTCATACACCAGATTAACCTCAAGATTCCTAGTCCTCTGGCATTTCACTCTCCCCATCATACTTTGGGATGATTGTCACTGGATTGTTGTCCCTGCCACTTTCATCAGTGCTGCTTCTTTGTTTTGCATTGAGGAGGTTGTTTTCTTCTCTTTCTTCTTCCACTTTGATTTTGGAGAGTGAGTTTTGATGAAACTTTGATGGTGCTGCAGGTTGGTGTTCTTATTGAAGAGCCGTTCCCAATGCTTGCTCTGGACGAGATGTGCGGGCGGCTGCGCAGCAACATAGAGGAAGCATTGAGGAGCGAGAAGGTGATCCGGGATCGGGTGACTTCAAATAAAAACAGTTGGTCTAGTAAGACTAAGAAGCAGTCTCCAAATGGATGGCCAGCCTCTACCTCAACCTCTTTGGAAGTAAGACAGCCTGAGCCTGAGCCTGATTGATACAATTACAAACAGATGTTGGATGAGTATAGATATGCCCTTGTATATAATTATTCATTTAAACTCTTCTCTTCTCTTTTTCTGAGGGTTGGATAGTGATTTATGCATACACAAGTGTTATTGTTGCTTACATACATAAATTGCCTCTTCATTTGAAGCTCAGTCTCTGTCCAATCATTCCCATTTGACCACTCATTTGTAGAAAATGATGTCTCCTCCTAGTCATATTTTATATAAGTACTAGAATTTCACAAATATGTTGTACGAAATTATTAGATCAAGTATTATAATATATATATATAGAGAGAGTTATGATCAAGTGTTAAAATTAAAATGTGTTAAATGAGAATAAATTTCAGTCACCGGATTGATATCATCAAAGATTAAAAAATAAAGCATAATTTTCGTTCGTGCTTAATTATTTTATAAATCATGCTTAAGTCGATTAAGCATGATTTATAAAGCAAAAAAAGCACAAAATCTGGAAAAATATTTTAATCTCAACCATTGATTTTTTGAGATGAATGGTGTAGATTTATTCCTATTTAATACAAACTAATTTTTAGTATGAGATGAACTCCCGATATATATAGGGGTGCACTATGGTGGAAACCCCCATCTTAGATGTGAAATAAGACCTAATCCTAGCCTTCCATCAAATTCAACGCTTAAGATTTAATTAAACATCCAAAAAATTCGATGCAATAATAGACTTGAAAAGTTGCATAAAAGGATAAATGGGTAATTTTGAACAACCGATTAACTTACCCACGTTTCCATCTCCTTAATTATCGGGCATTTATTTTGAAAACGTGGTAGGTTTAATATAGTCGAATCTTTGTAAAATCAATGAAAAACTTCAACCACCGCATTTACTGCGGTAATTTCTTCAGACTTCGTCGTCTCCACAAGAAGAAAAAAAAAACCTCAACACGAATCGCCGTCTGTGACTGATTTCTTGACGAAAGGTGAAACTCGGTTGACCGAGGTTGCTAAAATCTTGTGCGGCTTTACTTGGGTAAGTTCTGTACAAAATTATGCATCAAGAATTTCTTTTCTTCTGAAGACGGGATTGTATTTAGAATATTTTTTTTTAGGTGTTTTTGATTTACAGGAAATACTTCGATTTTCGAAAATCAGTAGTAATTGTTCAATACAAACTTGCATACTCTGTATACGGTTTGTATAATTTATTAAAAAAAAAATTCATTTCGGAAACCGGTATATTTGTAGGTTGAAATCCAACGGAAATTCGACTGACGAGTGTAGTGTAATTGAGCCATTCGAAAGCAAGGACGTAAAACCTGTATTAAATTTATTTTTACTTAATGATTTTCGCAATTTTTATTAGGTTTGAAATGTAAGCGTACTGGACGATTAGATGTACAATGTGTGAAAAAAATATGTTTTTAGAGCGGGAGTTACAAATTTGAAAATGGGCATTTGTATATGGAATTTTTAAGGCAAAAATTATTCAAAGAATTGCATAATTATAGAGTATTATATGCACCAATTTTGGATTTTTGCTGCGTAATTATATACCTGCAAAATTTGAAACACATTTATGCAGTAATTGTCGACTTTTACTGCAACTTCATTGTATGTTATTTGAAAGTATAATTATCACTTTGTACTGCACAAATTCGTCAAGGGATTGCTGACGACGGTGTAATGCAACACTATCTTCACGTTAAATTTTATCAATCCGAGCACTTATCAATTCGCTCAAGTGAAAACTATTTACTCGTTTGAAGGTTCAATAGCTAGGCAAAACATAGTCGTTGGTTTTTGTTTAACTAGGCAAAATAGAATGTAATCCAACATACAAGCAACAAAGCATTAACAAAATATGTAATTAAACTTCTCAAGCCAAGACACTTGAATAACTTGCTTAGGTAGATCAAAATCTCAAGTTCAACAATAAGAAGATAGTGAGTGTTGATCGAATTTCTATTGTTCCAAGTTGAATCAAACTATGTTGTAAACCAAGTTTAATTCCTAGGAGGTTGAGCAATCGACCCTACATTCGTTAGTCACTTGCTACGGATAACTAACGGTAGATGAAACTAGGAATTGCAAACAGCTACGTTATTAATCCCTAGATCATTCCCAATCGATCGTCAATTATCGCCCTACGACCTAGCACCGCACATGGATTGGAACTAGAATCGTAAGCTTATACACTTATCACGACGATTCCGCCCGCGTGTTGGCTGCAGCGTTCACGTCAACTACCTTAAAGATTGGCTATTACCTACATCTAAAAGGTAAGGAACAAGCTCAAGTGCAAATCAATCCCTCAAAGGAAAGTAAACAAGCATATTCAACATCAGCTCATCACAATTTCAATTCTACAACACTCACAATGAAAGTAGTTCTCCATACCTTGAATTAAGTACAAAGCAAATAGGAAATTGAAAGAATTCATTACAAAACTCAAGGTCAACGATTGATCTTCCTTAGTTGCCTTCTTTGAATCCAATCTACCTCCTTTCCTTCTTCAATCTTCACCAAATGGATGGAATGTGGCTTGATTCACCTTGATTTTGGTTGGGGAGAGGTTTGGAGATGAATCTAGGGAGAAGTATCGTGACGGTTATTCTAATTTTGGCAAAAAGCTCCTGAATTAACTGATTTTCCCCCTTTTATAGGCGAGCAAACAGGGCCTCGGATTGCCCGAGCCAACCATGGCTCGCCCGAGCCTTCTTGGGAACCGCAGCATGCTTGGAAAACCCGGACCGAGCCTGCTCTCTGTCAGCATGGCTCGGTCGAGCCTGTACTGCTCGATCGAGCGAGCCCTCTGTCCGGCTCAGCTCGGCCGAGCCTGCTTCGCTCGGTCGGGTGACTCCTCCAAGCCTCTGAAACTCATCTTTCGCTCCGCTCGGACGAACCTAACCTCCTCGGACTCCAAACTCAGACGATTTTTCCTCCAAAACTCCACCAAATATGCCATATTATGCTCAAAACACGTCCTACAACATTTCAAACACAAAAACACGAAAACAAGACAAAAGAATAACGAAAGCATATGATATGAGGGTAAAATGGCCACAAACATGCACGCTCACACATCGAAAAATAGGTCATTTTATACACATATCATAATCCCCCAAACTTGAACCTTTGATTGTCCTCAATCAAAACAAAGTAAAGCAATCATCAAACAACCTCATAGCTCATCATAGTCATCTTGGCATGCTCTTATCGAACGAGATTATCACCTAACTTTGTGACACGGTTAATGCTAACGACTCAAACCACTCATCAACGTTGGATAAAGAAATGAAAGCACTCCCTTACGTGTTTAGGATTTGATGAATTTCTCTCATTCACAAGATATCGAGCACAATTTCCATAAGCTTGAAACAATCACCACTATACTACAACGAGTTGGCTCCTAAAATAAAAAAGGTCTTTGTTTTCGGTTATAACGTGGCTTACTAAAGGGTAGGTGGTTTTGGGCTAAAGTGACGAACTTCTCCATATCCCAAAACCCCCAAACTTATTCTCTTCAATCCACTTCTAACCTTGAGGCTTTTTCATCAATCAACTCTCATGTATATTTTTCTTTTCTTTCTTTTTCTCATTTTTTCTAGCACCATCATTTTTCATTCATGATGCTTTTCTTTTTCTTTTTCTCTTTTTTTTTTAAGTAACCAAATTTTTGTTGGTACCCATTTTTCTAGGATTCATATCAATCCTACAATCAATACTTTTATTGCCTCAACAATCACAACTCAAAGATACCAAATGATTCCCATCCCAAATCTCATCTCTGTATTCACCCTCATACACTCAGTCCCCTCCCAAAATTTGTCCTAATATTTTCAAAGAAAATTCTCCATTTAAGCACAATCACGGGGTCAAAGATATGAAGGGCAAAATTATGATCAATCACCTTATACTCCCAAAGTGAAAGGAGGGACTAAGAATCGATGGCCTAAGATCATTTTTTAGTTACCAAACTCATGCCAAAAAGATAGAGAATATATTCAAGTTCCAGATTTTGTGCTCTCAACCTTGCCACTCGCAACCGATCAAAGTATGACAATATCATGGCTCAAAAACTCTCGGCTTTTGTCAAGTCCTAGGCATTAACCTCGCACAAAACTCGGCAATTCAAAAGTTCAATTCGAGCACGCCTTAACAACTAGATTATGCCCTATCATTGGTCAAAGTAAATCTCAAGCCTTACAAAGTAAATCATGATTCAAATCTCCAATTCTCGTTTGGGTTCATCACACAAACACAACACAAGCACACAACATCCTAATTAACAATCTACATGCCAAGAACAATTGAATTGAAACTAAATGGTAGGAGAAACGATAGAAGGTGTTACCCATCGGTAGACATGATCAAACCGCTCTCCATTCCTTATTTGCACCTACTACACATCAATACAACACCACCAAGTAATTGAGCATAATAAAGACAATAAAGCTCTCATATCCACCAAACTTGCCACAATACCACTATATCAAGAAAAATAGAATATTATCCACTAGCACAACCATTCATACCAAACCATTAAACATAACCACAAACCAAAACCAAATAGACAAAAGAACAACGAAAGCATATGATATTAGGATAAAATGGCCACAAACATGCACGCTCACACATCGAAAAATAGGTCATTTTACACACATATCAATTGCATAATTAGATACATATTTATGTAGATATTGTATACTTTTACTGCAATTTGATTATATGCAACAATTGTCGATTTTTGATGCATATAAAAAAAATCATAATTATAGTGAAATATAAGTTTCCCTGTACTACCTGATATGTATTTATGCTATAATTGTCGACTTTTATTGCTACTTCATTGTATTTTACGTGTATGTATATTAGGTTATTTTTTATTTAGCATTTTATAGTGGAAAAATTTGTCTATGATTTGAGTAATTATATATATGCATAATTTGAGACGTATTTATGCAGTAATTGTCGACTTTTACAGCAACCTCATTGTATGTTATTTGAATGTATAATTATCACTTTGTAGTGGACGAATTTGTCAATGAATTGCCTAATTAGATACCTATTTATGTAGTAATTGTCTACTTTTAATGCAACTTTATTACTTTACATTAGACATACTCTAATTGCATATTTTGAATAAATTGAATAATTAGAAACCTACTTATGTAGTAATTGTGTACTTTTAATGCAACTATATTGTATATTAGGATCTAGTATAAATTTGTTGTGTTGCAATAGCTAATGTAAATAGGATTTGTTCATTTTTTGTTCGTTAATATTTGTTTTTATGCAACATTTTTCATTATTAATAGAGTTTATATTAATAATACATTATAAAAAACCTTAAAAAAATAAATAAATGCAACAACATGAAACCCATACTTCAGGTGAGTGAATAAACATGTATGAATTGCATAATTAATTACCTGTATATGAAGTAATTGTTGACTTTTACTGCAAATTTATTGTTTAATATGTGAATGTATAATTTACATAGTGTACTGGAAGAAATTGTCAACAAATTGTAAAATTAGATACATATTTTTGCAATAACAGTAGAATTGTATTGCAACTTTGTTATAAATTAGGAGCATGTATTATTAGCATTTTTAAATGGGAGAAACTGTCAAGGAATTGCGTAATTTGAATCCTTTTAATGCAGTAAAAGTAGACTGGTACTGCAGATTCACTGTATGTTAAGACAATTATGGGTTTACTGTGTTGCAGCTGCTATTGCACATATTTTTTGTTCATTTTATGTACATTAATATATATTTTTATGCAATATTTTACCATGTTAATAGAGTTTACATTAATAATACATTATTTAAAACGAGAAAAAAATAAATGCAAAGAACATAAAACCCATACTTCAGGTGATTGAATACACATGTATGCATTACATAATCTATTACCTATATATGAAGTATTGTTGTCTTTTAGTGTAAATTCTTTGTTTAGTATGTGAATATATAATTTACATTGTGTAGTGGAAGAGATTGTCAAGTAATAGTAAAATTAGATACCTGTTTTTGCAATAATTATAGAATTGTATTGCAACTTTATTATAAATTATGAGAATGTATTATTAGCATTTTTAAGTGGGAGAAACTGTCAAGGAATTGCATAATTTGAATCATATTAAAGCATTAAATGTGGACTGGTACTGCAGCTTCACTGTATGTTAAGACAATTATGTGTTTGCTGTGTTGAAGTTGCTAATGTACATATTTTTTGATCATTTTCTTTACATTAATATTTGAAAATATGCAAATTTCGTATTTGTTATACAGTTTACATTAATATAACAATATTAACAATGGGTAAAAAGAGAATTGCAATTCAGGAGCCCCATACTTCAGGTGAGTGAACATACATCTAAAATTTTTATGTACTTCTTAACTTTGTAATAACAAATTTATATGTATTGTAATAGCAAAACGTGCCAGAACAAGAAAAGAAGTGTTAGCTGATAAAATTTTTTTTCTTCTAGAATTAGGGTATAGATCAAGCCCTAGAAAATTTCTGGAGTCGATTAGGCAGCTTTCTATTAAGCAAAGGCAAGCTGTAGCAAAAATGGGGTTTGCTTCAATACTTAAAATGCAAATTAAAGAAATACCCATGAGAATGGCACATTGGTGCGTATCGAATTTCGATCCTGTTAGTTGTTGTTTAACCTTGCCAAATAAAGAAATAGTTCACATAACCGAGGAAGATGTATGGATCACATTAGCTTTCCCAAAAGAGGGTGATTCAGTGGATAGGAAAACACAGTACCTATAATGAGGAAATAGATGAATGGGCTAAGATTATTGGAAAAAGTAAGTACACCATTAAGAGTGTGGATGTCCTGAAGGTTATGTTGGATGATGTTGACGGTGGGGATGTATTTTGTAAGAACTTCATGGTTATGGTGGAGTCCATTTTTTTAAGAATCAACCGCATGGATACATAATGCCGAAAGTTATATCCACCCTGAATGATTCTAAAAAAATAAAAGATTACAATTGGTGCAATTACATGATGTCCACTCTCATCCGAACGCATGTTACTTGGATGAAAAAACCGTCTGGAAAGTATACTGGCCCATTGCTTTTCTTGATTGTAAGTAACTTTTTTTAAATCTGCAATAATATTTAATTCATTGTTGCCTATAAATATTGATAATTTTTTTTAAACACAGATGGTGTATGTGGACCGTATAGTCCATTTTCAGCGAAGCGTTGTTCGTGTTTTCCCAACATATCACGGATGGACAGCAAAGCTGCTGCGTAAAAGACAAAAAGATGAAATTGACAGGACGACCTTTGGGATAGGATATCCGGAACCGAGACTGGAGGTGTCGGAGGAGATACTTGATGCATATAGGAAATGGGAGCAAAATGTTTTGGATGGAGGAGTTTTTGGTAGTGAAACTGAGAATGCTCCTAACATCGAAACAACGTCTGCTGCGATTGACAACGATGAAGCTTATCTTTCGGACTTGCTGAAAAGCATGAAAAATGCAACTTCAAGTTTGAGTGGATTCCTGCAAAAACTGACAAATGCTCCAAAGTCAGTAATGCAAAATCCAAGATACAACTTCGCATTTGAAGATTCTAAGTTTATGATACCGGCAAATTCGGATTCAAAACCAAATGAGGATCCAGGAGTACAAGCATCACAAACTGTTTGGGAAGAAAGCCCAGAATTTGATGAAATGTTAAATGAAATTATGGAGACATGGGAGATACTACAAGAGTATCCAAGTTTTAGCATGGGGTTCACACAAAAGGTAAACAATACATGAGTACATTTGTTAAAAATCTTCTGTTTAAATTTTTTAATATAAGATAATGCAATATATTTGTCAACCAGTTTGCCGAAATGGAGAAGGAACAACAAATGCATGATCAGGTTGCAAACAGAGACTACCACCCAGAATCAGAAGATGTCAATCCGGAAATTGAAGTTGGAAACAACAAAAATGTACATGAAGAGTTGGGTGAAAACACAGCGCTCAATGTTTCGGTGAGAGATAAATTGTCTTCTTATTCGCATAATGATTACATTTGTGTTTTTTTATTTTTGTACATGTGGTTTCAACAAATAAAAAATTAATCATACTAAACGATATTTGTCAGGAACACGGGAATGCTGATGATGATGACTTCGAAGAAAATGTGCCGGTAAACAATTATTATTTGACACACATTTTATAGTTTTTTAATAGCAAAAAAATAAATAATAGTTGCAAAGAAAGAGTTTAAATAGTGCATAAAATGTATTTATTTAATGTTTATTTTTCAGATTGCAAAATTGCAGATTGCAAAATCAAGTGAACATGCACATACATCTGATGTTGGGAAGGTAACTACCAAGAAGACAGGAAAAGTAAGCTACAATAATGAGTATAAAAAAAAGCATCATAAAGCATTACAAATTTTGTACAAATAATTGACATAATTTTTTTAATTGTAGAAACAGAAGGAAGGCGAAACAAGCAGGCAAATTCAAACACGAAAGCCAATCGAAAGGAAAAAATCCAGCAAGGTAATATCTCCATATGTTGTGAAGAAAAAGGTGCCAAGTAATCGAACAATGATAGCTGAGAGAAATCTTTTTTACTGGATCATCAACGATAAGGAAACAAATGGGTATGTAAATTTGAAATATTTTTAATACTATTATATTTGAGTTAAAAAAGTTTAATAGAAATTTTTTTTCTGTAGTGGCGCAAATGTGTTTGAAAACGATATAAGGAATGTGAACATGAGTGAAATAAGAACACCAGCACTGCTCCAAACTGTGAATTCTGGGGTAGTTGATGGTTGGTGTTTTTATTTGAATTGCTGTGAAGAATTCAAGGATGAAGAAGCCCCTTCCAGATTCTTTTTCACAACTTACCTATGTGTAATACATTAAAGCTGAAAATTTTATTACTTTTATTTATTAATACATGTATTATGCAGTCATAACTGACGAAATACTAATGTTTGTTCAAAATTACAGAGCTTTACAATTGTGAGTCAACCAGAAGGATGGACAAATGAAAGGGCAGACGGTGAATTTCTGAACAGACTCGATCTTGAGTTGAAAAATCATCCCAAGGTGGACATCAGAGATGTTGATCTGGTAAGTTAAACTAAACATTATAATATAAGATTGAAAACTTGCCTCTTTTTTATTAAGTTACTGCACATTTTGGTATTGTTATTTGCATTTATTATAGTAGAAAAGAAAATATGCTTCATAGGTATGAATATAAAGATACATCAGGCGACTTTGTATTGCATGTATAATTATAATTATTTTGCAAGAAATTGTTGTTTTTATTGTAAGTTAATTTTGCATTGAACTTATTGCAATTTACTGAACATGCAGCATTTGCAATTATGCTTATTGCACTTAGCTGTAACATGAAATTTACCCCATATTCAGGAAATATATACATCTATTTCATCATTTACTTTGTTATATTTATGCAACATTTGATCAACAGATTTTAATTCCCGTCTGCCAACACTACCACTACTATGTAATCTGCTTCGATTTCATGTCATATAAGATTCATCTTATTGACAATTCTAATCAGCAAGACAACCATGAGATATTTGTAAAGTATGGTGAAACACCAAGCAGGATGGTACGTACACTAGACCAAATTTAAGTTTGATATTAAAATTGTTATATCAACATCAATATGTAATGGTAAATCAATATATTGCAGGTCAAGTTGTTTGTTGATTTTTTAAATGACAAAAAATTGAAGGATCGAAGCGAGATTATGGGGAACGCAAAAATTGAAAGGATGAAAATGAAGTGGAGAACTGCAACAAACAAGCTTGATTGTGGTGTTTATGCCATGTTGCACATGGAAACATTCATGGGGCAAAAAGCAGATGAATGGGAGAGTGATCTAATTAATGCCAGCAAGAATGATTTGAAGCACAAAAGGATGGTGATTTGCCAAAAACTACTGGGTGCCGACTGCAACAATTTGGGTGAAAAAGTTGCTGAAACAGCTGCAAGGTTTTTCAGAAAAAACTGCAAAGCAAAAGAGTTTGACATCGACGCCTACTTGGATAAAATCAAGCGTTAAACGATTAACTAAAGTGAAAACTTGTGTTTTGCATGGATACATAATATTTAAGTTTTAATCTATGTGTTTGATGACTGATTTGGTTTTCTTTTGGACAGTTGAATAGATGGGGACTATCATTATATGATTTTGAAATTTCCATTATAAGTCTTTCATACTTTGAATGATGGTATTACTATTCTTTATATGCAATATTTTTATTCTTTTCCTGTACGTTTATCGTACAATTCATAGCACTACTCAAATTGCATCAACCTATTGATTTTTAAACTAATAGTCAAGCTATATAATTTCGAAGAATTGTTAACGAGTTTTATTCGTTAACAAGATGAATTGATGACTATAAACAAAATATCAAAAGTAATAAAATTAATAAATAGCAAATTAGAACATAGAAAATATTACGTAGTAAAAAGTGCAATAAATTAATAAAATAAGTGCATAAAAAAATAAGAAAAAAATACTATTATCGTAAAAAATATCAGTAGTACTAAAAAAAGGTTAAAGTATTTTAACACATTGACAGGATATTGTCAATTAACAAATATAATTGAATACATAAAATTTAATGTTAGGAATTAGTAAGAAAAATAGATCGTACAATTTTTCGTGTATCAAAAATACTTCAAAAAATGTACATAAAAAAGACAGATGATTTACAAAAAGAAAACGCATTAATGGTTAAAAATTTAATTTAATTTGATTTACATTTTGCACGACATTCATAGATGAAACAACGATAAAATATATTCTGTTAATTTGTCAATACGTATTAAATGTAAAACGCACATAAAAAACCAACAATGTATAGTATCCAGAAACAATTCACTGATAAACAAAAAACATTAATCAACAAATATCCTTTAATAATTCTTAAAAAAAGAAAAAATATAAAAAGAATACGAAACATCATTTAAAAAGACAAAAATATTCTATAAACCATCACTGCTTGCCAACACCATTAACTTTGTCACAATTTTGCGAATCACGATTAGCCATTTGCTTGCACTTTTTACAGAACCTCATTGGCTTCTTCAACATTCTCTCAGCCTTATCCTTGCGAGATAAAATACGGCTACCACTTCCTTTAGTTTTAACAACATCGGGAGGGTGTACATCGACAGTATCCGTAATCTCAGCCCCATAAAACCTGCTGAACAATCGGTTCTTGTCACCAATAGAATCAACGTGATCCTGGCCTGAGATATTCTTGCCTGCAATATCAAGTGCACTAAGCAAATCCGACAACTTACTAACATCACCATCAAACTTCTGCAACCACCCATAAAATGATGAAGTAATCATGTTCACCAACTTCTTGTTTTGATCAACATTCTCAAAGTGTTCCAGACTCTCAGCCTCTAACAACTGAACATTTTTAATCAAATGTGCCTTCTTCCATCTGTCAATTAAATACTTTTCTGGGATGGAATGCACAAACTTACTCTTCAATACAAAAAAAATATGAGAACACAAAACACCCAACCTTTCAAACAACTTGCAGGAACATGTGTACTCCAACAAAGCTTCATCATAAACAACTACATAAATATCACTCAAATCATCAATTACCCTACATGTATCCTTTCCACCCGTAATTTGTCTTTCAATAAGTGCAACTCTATTCAATGCACCTTTAATCTCTTGAAGAACTCTTTGAAAAAACTTAGAAGAATAAACTCGGGCAGCATGTTTCTCTAGCTCAAGATCTGTAGACAAAGACGGGAAAAACGATTTATCTAAATAATTCAATTTTGCACTCTGGTACCTTTGAGCATCTAATGCATGATTGAAATGCATCCAAAATTCCAGCAAATTAGACCTTGAACGAGTGTATCTCTTATAAAAGCTATTTTCACACTCTGAAATAGATGTCGTCCGAAGCAATCCACTTAGATTAAAACTCCTAAAATATGCAGGCACCCAGAAACTCCGATTTTCAAACATTGTAGTAAACCAAGGATCACCTTCCAAACCATACCTAGTCATTATGTCATCCCAACACGCATCAAAATAATCAGCCTCAATGAGCTCTGACCAAACACATGCATTAAGCTCCTTCTTGAAGTCTTCATCTGCTCGCAAAGCTTTTGAAATCTTATCAGCAACCTTAATCATTATGTGCCACATACACCACCTATGACGTGTTCTGCTCAAAACCCTTTCAACAGCCACTTTCATCCCTAAATCCTGATCCGTAATAATCATATTTGGACTTCGACCCATAACATCAACGAATTTCTCAAAAAGCCAAATAAAAGATGCTGCATCTTCCTTCGACAACAGCCCTGCAACAAATGTGACCGGTTTGCCGTGGTTGTCTTTACCAGTAAACGACGCAAAGATCATACAATACCTGATAAAATATATTACAACATTAAAAGGTGCAACTTATATAATGTATTATTGCGTCTTTTTAGTTCTATTTCTGCGTATAATAAATTAAAAAAAAATTAAAATCGAAGATAAAATGAAATCATAAAATTAAATCTTTAACTTACTTGTTCGTCGAGTAGATCGTGTCAAACGCAACAGAATACCCAAAAAACTGAAAATTCCTTCGACAAATGGGGTCACACCAAAAAATCCTTGTTGATTTATCCTCAGCATCCACTTCATAATGGTATATAAATGCATCACACAACTCTTTCTTCCTTTTCATATCGTTCAATAACATCTGAGCATCACATCCTTCAACGTGAGCCTTCATATCTCTAGAGAAGTTACGAACCTCAATAACAGAACACCCAACTAAATCAGTACCACCCATTAACTCCCTCAGCAGATTATAAGCAGCAGTAGGACCAATATTGGAAGCAACGCAATCCAATATGAATTTTTGATGCACAAGATCAATGTTACGATTTACTTTCATGAAATGTCGGTGCGACACATCAACCATATCGTGGTTATGACCCTCAACAAACAAATGCACAACATATCCTAAGTATGCAACATACTTGAACACAACCTTAGCATTACAACGACACCGAGATGAAACTCTCCTCCTACTCTTTGAACTAGACAAATCATAATCTAACATATCGGTATCACTAGCAATAATAAATTTTTCACCTTCACGATTACACACTACATACCTCCAAGTCAATATATCCTTAACTTTCTTGGAACTTGATAAACGAATATCAAATCCAACAAACTTAGCATATTCTCGGTAAAAATCAACACCTTCATCCAAACTACGAAACACTTTTCCCTTAAGTGGTTTCAAGGACTCCTCGCATACAGGAGTAATAACAACTACAAATAAAAAGAAAAAAGTACCATATTAACATTAATCAAAACAAAAAAATAATAAAAAAAACGAACATTTCAAATGCATAATAAAAAAATACTAAATGTGCAATTGAAATGAATATTATGTGCAATATTACATTCTTATATCTGCAACATTCGTAACATTATATACATAAAAAAAAACATAAAAACACACATACCATGAAAATAAAAAAATACTCATTTTACAATGCAACAAATACACTCTATTTCAGCATGTTTACAGGCGAGAAAACTGTATATTTTTTTAATAAAAAAGTGCAGTAAAAAACATGCACAAAGACAATTCCATGCACAAAAAAAACAAACGTATAAAACTTGAAAACTGCATCTAAAACGTCGGATAAACAACATACAAAGTATGAATGATACGAAATTCAATATGATTACATAACATAAAATTAAAAACCATCAGTTAAAAAAACCACAAAAAAAACTGATAAATAAATACCGGCATCATATTTATCCATGGCATCAACTGCAGAAGACATACCACTGATGGATTTATATACTGAAAGCATTATGATTGGTATATTATGTACAAGGTCGATTGGTTAATATACTGGGAATCATAAATGTTGTATGTTCATCTCCTGTCTGAATTAACAAACGTGTGTCGCAAATGCAATTATCCTCTTATCTCGTCGATAGGGAGATCATACGGTGTGTAGGAGATCACGGAAGATCGTATGGATCGTTTGACCTAGCGAGATATAAATGGTTATCACAGCTGAGACAGTTCCAGGTTAAACTGTCGGTGTAGGCTGCAGCATACGCAGTAATAAGCATCTTATCTTGGATGGCTTGGTATGCTGGTGTGGGGCACACATTGATAAGGACCTAAGTCGAGATCGATTCTTTTATCTGACATTAAAAGAATCTAAATCTCTATGGCTTGACGAGATCCTAAGCCTAAATGAAGGTATAGAAGTATATGCAGATTGTGTATTACTTTGAGTTGCAGTGAAAGGCTCTAGTTGAGCTTGTATATCTGTATCTTGGTAATAGCAGTTTGTATATGACTGTCTGGTACTGGAACTAGGTAACCACATCTAGTATAGGATGGTGACATTCCCTGAACAGCTCAAAAGGTTCGTTATGCTAAGTCCTGCAGGCTGATTAAGTTCAAGCATAAGTGAAAAGGTTTGAGTGGATTGATTCAAGAATATAAGATGTTAATTAATTAAATAGCTTGTCAGAGCTTAAATTAATTAACGAATGTCTGTAACCTTAAATGTGGGGATATACCGAGCCCATGCAACCCGTACCTCAAAACGTGGTAGCAAATAGGTAGGACAGTATTGATTCTCTGGTGGAATGAATCAATATTAATTAATTAATTATATTCTGGGTTGAATATGGGAATTAATTAATTGATAGGCCTTATTTGCTATTTGCATTTTGGTCCCTGGTCTGGCCCATGAAACTCAAGCCCAATAGGAGTCCAGTAATTTCCTATAAATAGGCCTCAGTTCCTCAGATCTCAACACACCACAAGATCATAAGTTGCACACAGCAAACCAGGTTTTGGGAGCTGTGGTGATCGACTAAGATCTGAGAACGAGGAGGAAATTCTGCTTCTCAACCGGGCAAGGGATCTGATAGAGAATCTTCACCAGATTTTCAGATTGAGTCGGGATACAGATCAGACGATCAAATCAGGAGGATTTTTCTTCTTCTCTCTCTCCTTGTTTTTTCGAAAATAATTATTTTATTTTCATAGATTTATTTCCTCAATCTGTTAGGAAATCAAATCTTTGTGCGTAGGAAAGATCAAAGGGCATCTCCGCGCACGCGTTCTTCAGAGTTCATCGATCCAGGTATTCCGCATAAACCTTCTTATGCATAATAATATAGGAGCATGCTAGGATTGTTCATAGGCATAGCAATTTATTTTTGTTATTCCAATTAACGATCCTTGGCAAACGGACTTCGTGATTCAGTTCACGAATCCCTTCAATTGGTATCAGAGCCAGGTTAATTAATTGGCTCTATCGGAAAAATAATATTGCCTATGATTATGCATGATTATTATTATTGATTGCATGCAATGGATGGTTTTTGGATTGATTGTATATTTTTCGTCCTCGTGGTTCTCGGGTTAATCCGCCCTTTTATATGGATTTGTTTTTCGCCCACGAGATAAATCCGTGGTTAGATTTAGATTTTTTTTAGATTGTAATTAGGATTATTCAATGTAATCTTTTATTTAAAAATTAAATCTGTAAACTGGAAAATGAAGAACGCGAAGAACACGAAGAACGAAGAACACGAAGAACGAAGGGCCGCACGACACGTGACAGCGCCGGCACGGCGGGGCATGGCAGGCCGGCGCGCGGCAGGGCACGGCGGCGGTGCGGCCGCGTGCGCACGCAGGCAGGGTGCCGCGCGGCCACAACCGGCAGGGCCGGGTGCGGCGGCCCCAGGCATGGCCGAAGGCGCGAGGAGGCACGGCAGGCGGCCGAGCGGGATGGCGGCGCGAGGGCTGGGAGCGCTGGGGTGCGCGCACGATGCTGCAAGCCCTAGGGGTCGCGCTTGCGTGCGCAGGACCCGTGCAACCCTTCGTGCGCTCGCCGGCGGCGGGCACGGGTCCTCCCTGGGTCGATGTCGGCGCGGGGCAAGGTGGTGTGGCGATGGCTCGGGAGGCGGAGGCCGGCCATGGCGGACGGTGGTGGCGGCGCGGGCGCAACCAACTTAAACCCTAGGGTTTGTGGGTGCGTGCTGGAGCGCTCGTCCCCTCCGTGCCTCGTGCGCATTTTCCGGCAAGCCTAGGTGAGCCAACGGTGGAGAAGAAGAGTGAACGACGGTTCGGGCGATGGTCGGGGCAAGCCGGGGCGGCGACATGCGAAATGGGCAACGGCCGGAGGAGGCGGATCGCGGGCTACAACCATGCAAGTACGTGCATGGCTATTGCACGACTCCGAGAGCCCTCACGGTGGCGGCGAGTCGCCGGCGGCGGTGGTTCGCCGGTGGTGGCTCGTCGGGCTATGTTCTCACGGACTATTGGGCTTGCAATGTGTGCCTAGGTCCGCAATTTGGTTAACAGGCCCAGTTGTCCAATTTTCCGATAAATCAAATCTTGGAGGCCCAAATTCGGAATATGAATTCAGATCTCAGTCCAAGTAGTGGGAGCCCAAGCGAAGATCTGTATTATTAATTCCAACTTGTAATAGTTAGAATTAATTTTTATTTCGTATCATGGGGCCACGAGGACATTTTTTATTTGCTTTATTATTTGTCTTCGCATGATATACGTGTTTAATTTAATTGCGCAGCATACAAGCATGTTGTAGATAATAGGAGCACGTTTACTGCTTTTATTTACAACTTTAAAGCATGCTATGTGATTTATTTTATGTAATTAATTATAAATATAAATTCGGGGGTCATGCCTTGCATGATAGAATTTTAGCAATGTTATAATTATGGCTACATAAAATAATCTGTGCAATTGAACCTTATGAACTAAAAATTACTAAGCTCATAATTTAGTAAGACCTCCACAAAGCGATCCTTTATTGGAAGTGGGTAATTTATTAGGTAAACGTCTACATGTGTAGCTTACTTAATTTATTATTCATAAGTTCTAATAGATAGGATTTCTTAAAACAAACATTTATTTCATGTGAGAACTGGGAGTTCATGCGTAAACGTCTACATGTGTAGCTTGCGTATTGAATTTTCATAAGTTCTCTAGGGATTGAATTAAATGAGACAACCTTATTATAGGGATCGGGTGTGTTCTAATAGATCCTTATATGGGAGGGTTGGCTTTGGTGGTAAACTAGCTTAGATGTTATCCAGAGTATAACTCATTTGTGATGTCCCTGCTCAGTAGGATAATATGGTCTTAAGTTAGTCTCCAATTATTAATTCCATTTGTCTAAGGAACCCGGGCATGGATTGGAATTAAAGGACTGGAATTGAAAGATGCAGTCTGGTTATGTGTTTTGTTGTAAACGTCCACATGTGTGGCTTGCAATAGTAATACTTAGGCAAATTGGAGGAAACATTAATATTGCTTTATCATAAGGTTTCAATATTTAATTGTTTCAATAGTTTGCGACTATGTTTTAATTTCTGTTTCTTAATTTATTGTTTTCAGACATGTCTATTGCTCACATTGTCAACCTCTTAATAACAAACTCTTTAACTGGTCCAAATTTTCCTGAGTGGAAGTTATGCTTCATGGAAATACTCTGCACTGCAAAACATGCTCATATACTTTACATGGACCCTCTAACTCCTAAGTATTGGAACTGTACTGGTTATAAGCGAGTGTTCTATGACAGATGGGTAGCTTCTGATGAGTTTGCCCGCAAACTCATCACGAAGAGTCTGTCTAGAGAATTAAAGCTCAAATACAAGAAGTTCGGATCTGCTGTTGAGATATGGAGGGACCTTGTGAAGGTTTATGGGAAGGTGAGACGAACTGTCAGTTATAATCTTGTAGAGGACCTGATCTGCAAGAGAATGACTGATGGGAGTTCGTTGCTTCTGCACTTTATCAGTATGATGAGAATTATGAGAAAGTACAGAAAGAGAGGTGGACAAGTCAGTAAGCGGGCAGAAATAAACATTGTCTTGCACTCTCTCTCTGATTCTTATGATGATTTCATCAAGTCCCTCGGTACTAGGCACGAGTTTACTCTTCCTGAGTTGCTCTTAGCCCTGATGCGAGAGAAATCTGACCTTAGGGCATTGGAATTTGCTCCAACTTTGTCAGCTTTTGACAAGACAGTTGCTGAAGCAAAGGAAATGCTTAAAAGGTTAGATGAAGCTGATTTAGCAGAAGATGTCATCAGGCCATGCAAACGCAAGCGAAGTGAAGTAGATTGTCTAGTGCCTAGCACGGGTAGACAAGGTACGTCATGTGCATTTA
The DNA here is from genome assembly GCA_026898455.1 of Plectranthus barbatus. Taxonomy (NCBI): domain Eukaryota; kingdom Viridiplantae; phylum Streptophyta; class Magnoliopsida; order Lamiales; family Lamiaceae; genus Plectranthus; species Plectranthus barbatus. The sequence continues at coordinate 36,709 of JAPKLW010003319.1, forward strand.
TAACGGAAACATGTTTAGCATCGGTTTCTACCTATTCTTGGGTAGTGGATACTGGAGCTACTGACCATGTTTGTTATACTTTGCTGGGGTTCAGGCCGACAAGGCAGCTGAAGCATGACGAGATTACCATCTCAATGGGCAGCGAAGAGCGAGTCTCAGCAGTAGCCATTGGAGATTTTACTTTATGCTTTGAAAACAATGTTTTGATTTTGAGAGATGTTTTATATGTGCCGGTTTTTCGGCGGAACTTAATTTCAGTTTCCAAGTTATTTTGTGATGGATATTCAGTTATTTTTGATAGTGAGTTTCTATCATAGGTAATAACGGTGTTATCTGTCATGGCAAACTGATTGACTCTCTCTATATCATTGATTGTATGCATAAATCTTCCGTGAATGTTGCAAACTCATCCAATAATAATAATCGTTTAAAGAGAAAGTTTTCTTCCGATGAGGATCAAACATATCTCTGGCACTTGAGACTAGGTCACGTCAATCTAAAGAGGAATAAAATATTAGCATGCGATGGGCTCTTGGATTCTATCCAAGTGGTACCGCATCAAATCTGTGAGTCCTGTATAGAAGGAAAGATGACGACCAGGCCTTTTAAGGCAAGTCAGTCTCGAGCAGAGAATGTGTTGGAATTGATCCACTCTGACTTATGTGGACCAATGTCCACGCAAGCTCGTGGAGGTTATGAGTATTTCGCCACATTCATTGACGATTACTCAAGATTCGAATATGTCTATTTGCTTCGCCATAAGTCTGAATGCTTTGAGAAATTCAAAGAATTTAGGACTGAGGTAGAAAAGAAGCTAGGTAAGACTATCAAAACACTACGATCAGATCGTGGTGGAGAATACCTCAGTAACGAGTTCTTGCAGTACTTGTCAGACAACGGGATTACATCCCTGTGGACTGCACCAGGAACCCCTCAACAAAATGGTGTAGCGGAAAGAAGAAATAGAACTCTCTTAGAAATGGTCAGGTCGATGATGAGTTATGCAAGCTTGCCGATTTCATTTTGGGGATATGCCTTGGAGACAGTGATAAGTTAGGATTTTCACCAACTTATCTTATTGTTCTTTGATTGATTGTGTAGTGTTTAGATCGTTTTTTGTATCATTTTCGTGCATGAATTGGATTTTGTACTTGGAATGTCGTGTTTGATAAATCATGCAGGTTTTTAGTCGAAAAACAGAGAAGGATTAGAATTCCAGTTTCAGCACCCCGTCGATCGACGAAGAGGCTCGTCGATCTACGAGGCAAAGCACGCCAAGCGCTCGACGAAGGGAAAAAGGAGATCGACTCCAAACAGCCACGGTCGACGCGCATGCGGGAATCCTAGTCTGGATCTGATTTGGAGATTAAGGCATATCTAACCCTAGATACTGCTAGATACATCATTCACCTCTATAAATATTCATATAAATTCGTTTTTTGAGGAGGAGACCAGAGTTAGAGAGAGAATAGAGTTAGAACAATTACAAGAATTTATTATTGAAGAGTTTTTAGAGTTTTATGTTTGAAGACAAGTTTTTACGGGAAGATTTCCGGATTCCAGCTTTTATGCAATTCAGGTTGTATTTTTCTATGATGAATATTACCGTGAATATGTGTAACTAAATCCTTTCTCATATTCTAGGGTTTCGAACTATCAATGTATGCTTGTTATGATTAATTGAATTATTTTCCCCTTCCCTTCATAGTTTGTGAAATCTGTGCTTATTCATAATTCTGATTTGCTGATCACATCTTAGGATTATCTAGTTGATTACTTGAGACGTAACTGTGATAGTTTTCAATCGAAAGAGATTTTCACAATATAATTTGATTTCTTGTCGTAACTGAAGGAGATTAATTATAGGAATAAATCGTAGATCTTTGGAGTTAGTTAATTTATCTTGAGATCGAGCGGAGATAGGTATTTAATTAATCTACTTTACGAATTGTCCAACAAAGAAGTTCGTAATAATTTTCTGATGTTTCACTACGAAGAGGAATCAAAATTGGGAATTAATCAATTTATTCATACATGTCATACTTGATAGGTAGATATCCCTGGAATATGTGCTTCTCATATTTGACTTCAAAAGCTTTTTAATTTCCTGTTTAATTTCCATTAGCAAATACTGCGATATTCAAAACAACAAAACTTTTTATATGATTTTCCTAATCAGTATTTTCAAGAACGTTTGACTTAGTACTTAAGGTTTTTAGTTATTTCTTTCCCTGAGGGATCGATAATTTCATTTACCGCTATATTATTAGCTTTGCTAAGTCGCGGGTTAAAAATATACGCGATCAAATTTTGGCGCCGTTGCCGGGGAAAGAATAGAATTAATCTTACTATTAAGTATGTGATTGAAATATTGCTTTAGGCTGTAATTTTTGTACTTTCTGAATTTTTCTCACATTTTTGTTTTTCTTGTCGATCGACGCTTCTTGGCATCGATCGATGAAGTTGTTTTCTTTCATCGATCGACACCGTATCTAGTCGATCGATGCCTTTGTCGTTTCAGAGGCTTAGTTTTCTTAATTGAGTTTGTTTCGTTTATTTTCTATTTTACCTCACTACCTCCTTTGCTGTACAGGTAGTGCATGAGTACAAGAGCTCCAGGAAAGGACCCGCTTTATTATTACCCGGATATTGAAGCCACTTGCAGAAAGATCCGAAAGAATAAGCGTGCTCAGGAAGGCTCGAGTAATCAAATAATGGAAGATAACGTGCCACCACCGGTTATTCAACCACAACCACCAGTGCTAACTACCGAGGAGCAGGCTGTACTTCTCCAAGAGGTCCAAGCTATGAGGGCGCAAATCCAACAGTACAATCTGGAAAGAGACCTCGAGAGGAACAATCCGAATGGAAGGGATCTTCGCCATAACCCGTTCTTTGAGGACAATCCCGACAATGAAGAGGAAGACAATCAGGACCCTCCAGAGGAATCCGATGATGAGGAAGAAGAGGAAGCCATGCAGAACCGGTACAAACCTCGGTTCAAGGAGACTGACTTCAAGATTGGCATCAATGCCAACAATTTTGAACTGAAGACCGGATTGGTGCAGATGGTGCAACAAAATCAATTCGGAGGAAGACCTACTGAGGACCCCTATGCGCATTTGGACAAGTTCATTATGCTCTGCAACACAGTAAAAATTGGAGGAGTCAGCAAGAGTGCCATCCGAATGCGTCTGTTCGCATTCTCTCTGAGGGATAAGGCACAATCATGGTTCACTGCACTGGACAAAGGAAGCATATGCACGTGGACCGAATTGAGGAATGAGTTTCTAGGGAACTTTTTCCCTCCGAATGTTATCAGGCAAAAACGGAAAGAAATCATCAGGTTCGCTCAAAGGCCTGACGAGAGCTTCAGTGAGGCGTGGGAAAGATTCAAAGAGCTGCTGAGAGCCTGTCCTGGACATGGTTTTCCTCCAGGAGAACAAGCTGAGGCGTTTTATGAAGGGCTCAATGTTAAGATAGCCAAATTGGTGGACACCACTCTAGGAGACACAGTCATGACGAAAAGTGGGAAAAAGGCCATGGAGTTCTTCCAAAAGATGGCCAACAACATTCAACGGTGGTCTTCAAGCCGAATTCGGCCTGTGAAAGCTGTCGAGAAAGTAGTGGAAAAAGCGGTGGAAAAAGTTGCCGAGCAACCCGATTTGGCAGCCGAGCTGAAAAAGCTCAGGGAAGAGTTTGCTAATCTAAAGCAGGATAAAACAGTTGCTGCAGTTGAAGCAGTGCAGGGTCAAACCGAGGAAGACAATGCTGAGGTGAATTTCATTCAAAGGGGCGGTTATCAAAACAACTACCGAGGAGGATATCAGCAATACAATCAGCAGAATAACCAGCCCTACACCTTAAATCACGCAAGGAATCACCCTGGGTTCTCCTATGCAAACCCTCAAGCTGCAGAGCAACCACCACCAGGATTCGCCGTACAAGACGGAGTAATAGTGGAGAAGAAGAAGCCAAATCTCGAGGAGATTTTGGCTAAATTCATCGAAGGCTCCACCGATACTGTAGCCAAGCTGAAGCAGGAAATTTTGGGGGTGAACACAAAGGTCGATCAGGTGCAAAAGCACGTGCAGATCATTGAAAATCAAGTCAGCCAGATCGCCGATGCCCTTGGAACTAAACACAAACCGGGACAACTTCCAAGCAACACTCAGGTCAACCCCAAGAATCAGAATCAGAGGAACCAGGTGAACGCTATAACTCTGAGAGGGGGCAAAACCTGCGAAGGGCTCAAGCAAGCAGAGACAGACACCCGAGATGAAGGAGAAGCCAAGGAAGAAGGAGAAGTCGTCACAGGAGAAGCTCCGTCGATCGACGAAACACCTCCGTCAATCGACGAAGCACCAAAGCATCCATCGACCGAGGCTAAAACTCCTCGATCGACGACCGCCCCTGCTCTGCCAATGTATAAGCCGCCTCTGCCCTATCCGCAGCGGCTTGCCAAGACCAAGATGAACGAAAGGTATGCACGATTTCTGGAGACAATGAAGAAGGTGCATATCAACATCCCATTGGTAGAAGCTCTTCAAGAAATGCCCGGGTACATCAAGTTTCTGAAAGACATGGTTTATCATAAAAGACCGTTCTTGGAGCACGAGACGGTCAACCTGTTCGAAGAGTGCAGCGCCATCGTCCAAAAGAAGATGCCGATCAAAAGGGAAGACCCGGGTTCCTTCACAATCTCTTGTGTCATTGGAGGTGAGACCTTCGGGAAGGTTCTCTGTGATTTAGGGGCTTCGATCAACTTGATGCCGCTATCAATTTTCAGACGGTTAAAGATCGGAAGCATCAAGCCCACAACAATCTCTCTTCAGATGGCCGATCGATCAGTCACCTATCCGAAGGGCATCGTTGAAGATGTGTTGGTAAAGGTAAAGGACTTCATAATTCCCGCTGACTTTGTGGTGCTCGACATGGAGGAGGATCGGAATATTCCTCTGATCCTTGGAAGAACATTCCTGAAAACCGGAGGGGCATTAATCGACATCCGCGACGGCAAGTTGACATTCCGAGTGAACAATGAGTCCGTCACGTTCTCGATTTACAAGGCAATGCAGAAGCACAACGATGGAAGCTATGCAGAAGAATGCCACATGATCAACTATTTCAGCCCGGTAATGTCTTCCCCTTTCACCTGTTTCAAAAGTGAGCCGAATTTCCTGGAAAACTGCTTGCAACACTCCCTTTCCTCATCCACAAATCTGGACGAAGCAACCGAGGGGATCATGGATCTGGTCATGGAGCTGGATGTGTTCGAGGAGGTAACCCGAGAGAAAGAACTTAAAAGAGAACGCTGCCCAGCAGTCAGTCCTCGTCGATCGAGTCCACTGCCTCGTCGATCGACGCTGCAACAACATCTTCGTCGATAGATGAAGATGCTCCGTCGATCGACGGCAAACTGGAGAAGCCAATTTCCAGCTCTGAACCGCCAATTCTGGAGCTCAAGACACTCCCGCCACATCTCAGGTACGCATTCCTGGGGTCTGATAACACTTACCCTGTTATTGTTTCTGCTTATCTTTCACAGGGGGAGTTGGACAAACTGCTGCGAGTTCTACGGACATACAAGACCGCCATCGGATGGACTTTGGGAGATATCAAAGGGATTAGCCCTTCTCTGTGCATGCACAAGATCATCCTTGAAGAGGATGCCAAACCAAAGAGACAAGCACAACGACGTTTGAATCCCATCATGTAAGAGGCTGTAAAGAAGGAGGTTCTCAAACTCCTTGACCATGGCATGATCTACCCAATTTCCGACAGCAAGTGGGTGAGCCCTACACAAGTAGTAGCCAAGAAAGGAGGGATGCAAATAGTGAAGAATGACGATGGAGAAGAAGTAGCGAAAAGACCGATCACGGGATGGCGAGTCTGCATTGACTACCGAACCTTGAACACCGCCACGTGCAAGGATCATTTTCCTCTTCCATTCATTGATCAAATGCTAGATAGGTTATCTGGTTATCCTTTTTATTGCTTTCTTGATGGTTACTAAGGGTACAATCAGATAGCCGTGGCTCCTGAAGATCAACACAAGACGGCATTCACCTGTCCATATGGAGTGTTCGCCTACCGACGGATGCCCTTTGGACTATACAATGCACCGGCCACCTTCCAGAGATGCATGACAGCAATCTTCCACGACTTGATCGAGGACATCATGGAGGTATTTATGGATGATTTCTCGGTTTTTGGTAGCTCATTCGATGTCTGTTTGCAGAATTTGGCTACTGTACTTGAGAGATGCACCGAGACAAACATGTGCCTCAATTGGGAGAAATGTCATTTCATGGTTTGGGAAGGAATCGTGTTGGGACATCGAGTGTCAGCCGAAGGATTGGAAGTGGATCGAGCCAAAGTGACAGCTATTGAGAAGATGCCACCACCAACAAACGTCAAAGCCGTCCGAAGCTTCCTGGGTCATGCAGGATTCTATAGGAGGTTCATCAAAGACTTCTCAAAGGTATCCCGGCCCTTGTGTAACCTGCTGGAGAAGGATGTGTCCTTCGTTTTTGATGAAGAATGTCTGAAAGCATTTGAGAAGCTGAAAGAAGCACTGGTAACTGCACCAGTCCTTACCGCACCAGATTGGGAAGAGCCCTTCACATTGATGTGCGACGCCAGCGATTATGCTGTTGGAGCAGTTCTGGGCCAACTGAAAGGAAGGCTCTTCCATGTGATTCAATACGCCAGCAAGAGCATGAATCCGGCCCAATGCAACTACACCACGACGGAAAAGGAGATGCTTGCGGTCTTGTATGCCTTCGACAAATTCCGGCCTTATCTGATAGGCTCAAAGACCGTTGTCTACACCGACCATGCAGCAATCAGGTACCTGTTCACAAAACAAGATGCCAAGCCCAGACTGATCCGATGGATACTGCTGTTGCAAGAGTTCGACTTGGAGATCAAGGACAGAAAAGGAAGCGAGAACGTCATTGCCGACCACTTGTCAAGGCTCGAACCACCTGTCAAAGGGAACGATCAGCAATCGACAATCCGAGAGACATTCCCCGACGAACAGGTCTATGCCTTGAGGGACATGAAAGAGATGTATGAATCCAAAACCCCGTGGTACGCAGACTTCGCCAATTATCTGGTCGGCGGCGTATTTCCTCCGGACTCCTCTCCGTATGCAAAGAAGAAGTTTCTGCACGACGTCAGATTCTACTATTGGGCGGATCCCTACCTGTGGCGCAGATGTGCTGACGGCGTCATTCGCCGCTGTGTGCCCCAGTCCGAGTGGCACAAAATCTTCGAAGCCTGCCACTCATCTCCTACTGGCGGCCACCATTCAGCCGACCGGACTGCCTTCAAAATTCTTGCAAGCGAGTTCTATTGGCCTTCCATCTATGAAGTCTGTCGCGGATGGATAACGGGTTGTGATCGCTGCCAGAGGACCGGCAACATCTCGTGGAGGGATGAGATGCCACAGACTCCGGTGATTGAAGTTGAAATATTTGATGTCTGGGGGATTGACTTCATGGGACCCTTCCCGCCATCGCAAGGATTCACATACATTCTATTGGCGGTGGACTACGTATCACGTTGGGTCGAAGCCATTCCGACAGCCACAAACGATCACAAAGTCGTCATCAAGTTCCTGCAAAAGCTCATCACAAGATTCGGAACACCAAGAGCCCTGGTAAGTGATGGGGGATCACATTTTTGTAACAGATGGCTTTCTTCTCTTCTTGCTATGTACGGAGTAAAGCACCGCGTTACTACCCCATATCACCCTTAAGGGAACGGGCTGACAGAACTATCCAACAGAGAAATCAAGCAGATTTTGGAGAAGACGGTAAAGCAAAGAAAAGATTGGGCGGCAGTTCTCGATGATGCACTTTGGGCATACCGCACCGCCTACAAAACACCGATTAGGACATCTCCATATCAGCTAATTTTCGAAAAGTCATGTCATCTTCCCGTCGAGATGGAGCACAAAGCTTGGAG